>PITA01005764.1:0-107079 GCA_004023965.1 Spilogale gracilis | reverse complement strand
TGCAAACAGTTTAAGCTGAATTTAGAATAGCATTCCCCAGAAGTCAGATTCCATTCGGCGGACTGAACTTCCAGAAGTCTGGCTTTGAGTCTCTGAACTGGACCCTGATTGGCATGGACTGATTTTTCTAGTGGGAGATTCTGAAGATAACGATATCAAAGTGACACCAAGTACTCCCTGTCTGGGGTTCCGACGAAGCCGCCCCCATCATCGGCCACCACGCCACTGTCGTCTGTCTCAGAGAAAACCTGGAATCAAAACTCAGCTGAGTTAATTTGCAGAACAGCTGCTTGGTCTAAGGTGAAAAGCCATGCTTCCATGGGTGAGGCTGATGTCCTGGGGCAGATCTTTTAAAAGTACTAGCTTCGAAAATGGCAGCTTTTGTGTCTTAGGGATTCTTGGGGTCAGAGAGATGGGTGCAGCCCCATGGTGATCTCAACATCAGCAAATGTTCTGTGCAACCCGCACATTCATCACCAGCTGCCTTGAGCAGCAGAAGCACGCTACTTAAATCTTCATTGCTAGCCATTTTGAGCTCATCACTGCCGGAAAGTACATATTGCAAAATTTAAAATTATTTCCAGGAGGCGCCTGGCTGGCTCAGTCTTAGAACATGCAACTCTTGATCTCAGGGTCGTGAGTTTGAGCCCCATGTTGGGCGTGGAGCCCTACTTAAAAAAGAATTTTTTTAAAAAGTATTTCCAAATAACCAAATAGGTATTTAGTTATGGATTTATGCCCTGCAGGAACTGACTAAATAACAGTATCCTGACTCTTCTGCACGCTCTGGGTGAGAGCCCCTACAGTCCAGATACTCCATAGCCCCCTGCCCCCAGCCCATAATTCCCCGTGTTTCCCACTCACCTGCCCCCTGGTGGTTAGGCGCCTTGTCCTCTTCTTTGTCCACACTCTCCTTTGGTGATTTCATCCAGTCTTGAGGCTTTAAACACCATCTAGGTAATCACAGTTCCCATTTACATAGCACTCTATCAGACTTCATCACTGAACACCAGACTTGACTATCTAGGCGACCCCTAGAAGTCCCCACGTGGCGTCCAATAGACATCTCAACCTTGACATGTCCAAGAATGGACTCCTGATTCACCACACTCAAAAAATCCTGCCCTGCTTTCAATCTGTGACCTCCATTTCAGTCAATGGCACCTTCATATTTCTTGGCAACATCCAATCCTTCCTTTCTCACAATCTGCATCCAATTGAAAATCCTGGAGGTACTACTTCCAGTATAAATCTAGAAGCTGGTTGCATCTCACCATCGCCATGCTACCACTCCCCACCCAACACATTTACTCAGTGTGTTCATTGTTGTGGGCTCTCTCCTCCCACTAGGCTAGAAGTCCCGCCGAACAGACTTTTCCAAGACCGGTTCTCTCTTACACAGTATCTTCCGTTAGGCACTGTGAGAGCATGTCCAGTTGAAGGCATCTCAAGCAACGCAATAACAGTGATGACAAGAAGAGCTCACAGCTGCAGAGTGCTTATGAAAAGTCAAGAACCATTTTAAGCACTTTACATATATTAACTCCTGGGGGGGGGTATATTTTTAGGGCTGAAGCCCCAGAAATTCCACAGTGCAGACAGCTGCTCCCTGTGTGCATGGGACCACGTGGGTCCCCTGAGCTGACTGTGGCCAGCTTTGCTGGCAGGTGCCCACAAACCCATAAGTACAGGATGCGGTTCCTTCCTTCCAGAGGGTTCCAGAGGGCTGGGAGGCACGGTCTGCTTCCTTCTCATCATATCCCTGTCCCTGAAACGGTGTGGGCAGGAGGGAGGCAGGCCAGCTGTGTGGCTAGGGGTCAGGGCAGACTGAGGTCTCCCAGGACAGGCAATTAACACTGGAGCCTGGCTTCCTCATCTACCAAGTGGGGACACAACGTGCAGTGGGATCGAGTAGGCAGAGGTCCAGGCTCTGGAATCAGATAGTCCCGGTATTTGTGACCACAGCGGAGTGATCGGCCCCTTGGCTCTCCGTTTTCTGAATAGTTGCATGGAGAGGACAGAGCTGTTGGGAAAATTAAATGAAAAAATATTCAAACCTGAAAGTCTTAGAATGGTGCCTGGAGCTAGAGATAACTTCATCAGTGTGAGCTCCTAGTCTTCGACTACTTGTATTTTTCAAGCCCAGCGTGAGAAGCTCCTCGTTCTGGAAAGCTCCCACTTTGCCCCCACCCTGTCCACCCTGCTGGCCTCGGCTCCCCCCAGGTGGGCATCCCCACTGGCTTCACCTCTTCCTAGCCCTTCCTGATTCTCGCTTGGGTTGTCAAACACTGTTTCTATGTGTGCCTCCCCTCTAGGCAGTGAGCACCTGCAGGTTGGGGGCTGTGGCCTGTCCCCATATCTCTTGCACCTGGCAAAGGGCTGGCACAAATGGGGTGCTCGGTAAATGTTTGCCAAAACTGTTAACAATAATAATGAGGTTGTTTGTTTTTTTCTTTTTAAGATTTTATTTATTTGCATGCACGTGTGTGTGCAAGATAGAAGAGAGAACAGGCACAAGCGGGGCTGGGGGAGGGTCAGAGGAGAAGCAGAGTCCCCCTGACAAGGAGGGAGCCGTGAGACACGATCCCAGGACCTTGGGATCATGACCTGAGCCAAAGGCAAATGTGCCCCAATAATGTGGTTGCTAATAAGACTAATCAGCACCTTCCACTGAGTGCTTCCTGCGAACCGGGGGGACCTCGAGGAGCACTCCATAGATCCTATCTCTCCCCCAGCCGCAATCCCGCAAGAGGGATATGATTAGCTCTGACTTCCTAAAAGGAAAATAAAAGTCAGTGGGTCTCCGTGGCCCACACCAAGTGGTTCCGCCAGGGTCTGGTTCGGTTCTCAAAGCCCTAGTCCTCTCCTTCATTATCAGCAGTCCGCAGACGTTTCCTCAAAGGGACCTGATGGCGAATAATTGCAGACCTGCCAGCCACGCAGCCTTTGTCGCTTCCGGGACGATATGTAAATGAGCAAGTGTGCCCGTGTGCCAATAAAACTTTATTTTCCAAACCTGGGGGCGGGCTGCCGCTGGCGGCCTCCCTGTGACGCTGCGTGCGGCTCCCTGCAGGTCCCCGTGGATGGCGTCCCGGACGCTCCTGGAGTCCCTGCCTCGGAACCGGAGCCAGCTCTCAGCGACCAATGCCACGACCTGCGAGGGCGCTCAGGAAGCCTGGGCGCTGCTGCACGAGCTGCTACCCACGTTCATCGTCACCATCTGCGTCTGCAGCCTGCTGGGGAACCTCTTCGTGCTGTCGGTCTTCCTCCTCTCGCGGCGGCGCCTGAGCGTGGCCGAAATCTACCTGGCCAACCTGGCCGCCTCCGACCTGGTCTTTGTCCTGGGCCTGCCCTTCTGGGCGGAGAACATCGCGCAGCACTTCCACTGGCCCTTCGGGGGCCTCCTCTGCCGCCTGGTCAATGGCGTCATCAAGGCCAATCTGTTCATCAGCATCTTCCTGGTGGTGGCCATCAGCCGGGACCGCTACCGCGTGCTGGTGCACCCCATGGCCAGCCGGCGGCGGCGGGGACGGCGGCGGGCCCAAGCCACCTGCGTGCTCATCTGGACGCTGGGCAGCCTCCTGAGCGTGCCCACCTTCCTGTTCCGCTCCCTCCAGGCCCTGCCCGAGCTGAACAACTCCGAAGCCTGCGTGCTCCTGCCCCCCAGCGGGGCCTGGCTCTGGGCGAGGATGGTGGAGTTGAACGTGCTGGGCTTCCTGCTGCCGCTGGCCGCCATCGTCTTCTTCAACTGCCGCATCCTGGCCTCCCTGCGCGGCCGGGCGGAGGTCCCGGGGACGCGCTGCGGGGGCCCCGCGGGCCGCAAGAGCTCGGCGCTCATCCTCACGCTCGTGGCGGCCTTCCTTGTGTGCTGGACCCCCTACCACTTCTTCGCCTTCCTGGAGTTCCTCTACCAGGTGCGGGCCGTCCGGGGCTGCTTCTGGGAGGAGTTCATAGACCTGGGGCTGCAGTATGCCAACTTCTTCGCTTTCATCAACAGCTGCCTGAACCCCGTGATTTACGTCTTCGTGGGCCGGCTTTTCAGGACCAAGGCCTGGGAACTTTACCAGCAGTGCACCCCTCAAAGCCTTTCTCTGGGGTCCTTGCCCCACAGGACGGACGTTCTCCAACATTTCTGGCAGAAGTAAAACAGCAGGGAGTCCCGGAGCTTGGCTTCCTCCTCAGTGATTTCGGAGGAAATAGATACTGTTGTCTTGGGCTCTGATTGAGCCCTCACCCCCACCCCACATGGCCAGGACCTTGTCCCTGGAAGCTGTTGCATGCTTTTCTGGTATGAGGACTCTGCAGGTGTGATTAAGCTAAGGGTCTTGAGATGGAGAGATGATCCTGGATTCTCTGAGCGGGTCCAGTGTCATTACAAAGATCCTTACAAAGGAGAGGTGGCCATGTGAGCATCAGAGAAGGCCATGTGACAGCAGAAGCTGGAGGCTGGAGGGACCCGAGGAGCCTGGAGCCAGGGGCTGCTGGTGCCCCTTAGGGGCTGGAGAAGGGACAGAGATGGGTTCTCCCCTCAAGCCTCCGGAAGGAGTCAGCCCTGCAGACATTCGGACTCGAGCCCACCGAGATGGACTTCAGAGGTCTGGCCTCCAGGACCAGAAGACAATAAAGTCATGTTAAGTCACCGAGTTTGTGCTAATTTGTTCCAACAGCCACAGAAAACCTCCAGTAAGGGTCTCTGTCCACGTTGCCACGTGCCCATCCAAAAGGGTCTTGGCTAACGACTAGACATACTGGAGGTAGGAATCCCATCCACAAGGAACTCACATAATCAGAATATAAAAAAAGGAAACAAGAAATCGCAGAAGCACGCCCCGTATCCAGCATCCTGAGCGTTCAGAGGGAAAAGGTGCGTTCCTCACAGGGCTGTCGGGAGACACGTTCTGAAGGGAGTCAACGGGGAGCTGAGTTTGGGGAAGGGCAGATCTGCAGACATGGAGAGAGGGAGCGAGGCCTGGAAGAGACATAACCGGGACGCGCAGGTGGGACACGGGCGCTACCGTGGGTAGGTTTATAGGCTAGGAGGGAGAAAGATGAAGGAAGGCGAGGTACAAGGTAGTCACAGAGGGGTTTGAGGGTTGAGGAGGACAGGATGGTCAAGGGCAGGGCAGGAAGCATGGAGGGCCCAGCTGCAGCTAGAAGGCATTAATCTGTTGTGTGAATTACTCTAGCCATGCTTCTCAGGCCTCAGACAGGCAGGCAGTTGGGGATCTCCAGGGTTGGGGTTCTGCCCGAGGACCACCATCATTCAAGGGGGTTGAGCGTACTGGTCAGACCATGGAGACTGGCTGAATTAGAGAAGAAATGAACTTAGGAGGTGAGGGAGTCAGAGCGACATGGACGTGGCTCCAGAGCGGGGATCGTGCGGGGATCGTGGGAGCACTTAGGTGACAGAGCAGAGAACGGGAGGTTGGGGACACAGAGTAAGAGTGTTTACATGGAACATTCCACCTCTCCTGTGGCCATGGCCTCCGGCAGCTGCAGTAGAGGGAAGGAGAAGGTCATTGGTGACAAGGCAGTCAAGGAATAGAGAGGCGGGGGATGGACAGCCCACAGGGTCCCTGCGGGCAGGCAGGCAGGTGCTGTAGGGGCCCGCCCACCACACCCTGGCAGGCCAGCCGTGGCCACCTTATGGGCAGTGCGTCAGCCCGTGGAGGAGAGCAGAGATTTAAGTCCACAAGCAAGGATCCAGCCAGCACATGTGTTTAATTTAGATCACATGGTGTTTAAAACTATTTTTGAGTTGATGACCAATATTTAAATTCCACCCAAGAATCCCATTTTGGGCTTCCCTTGGGCATTAGCAGATCTAGCGACACGGGGCCTGCATTCCTTCCTTGGGCAGATGTTTACTGAGCCTCTAGTTCAACACTGTTGTGGGTGCTGGGCACACGGCAGGGGCGCCCTGATGCTGACTTCAGGGTGCTCCCTAGGACACAGTTCTCTGGCGCTGAGATTGGGTGCCTCTGATGCCAGGGCCCCCTCCAGGTGCTACAGCCCCCTCCCACGGAGCAGAGACTAGAGTCACCAGCTGGCTTGCTTCCCAACATCAAGGCCGTGGCTGAGCCCTCAGGGCAAGAATCCTGGGAGCAAAGGTCCTGTGTAAGGCAGACAGGACAGGACTATCAGGCAGAAGCAGAGTCCGAAAGCAAAGATCATACCCAGTCCCTCCTCTGCTCTGAGTGATCTGACCCAAAAATGTCCTCCTTGCTGCTTTCTCACTGCACCCCGCCCCACCCACCACCCACCGCCCGTCTTCAAGCTGCATCTTCTAAAAATGCTCTCTAGGGTTTGA
This sequence comes from Spilogale gracilis, assembly GCA_004023965.1. NCBI lineage: Eukaryota > Metazoa > Chordata > Mammalia > Carnivora > Mephitidae > Spilogale > Spilogale gracilis. The sequence continues at coordinate 100,769 of PITA01005764.1, read as the reverse complement.
AGAAGACCATCCTGCCATCTAGAGTGGGCGGGCTTGAGAAATCAGACCATGGCTCCTATGCCTGTATTAGCAGTAGGCTGTCTGCATGGTCTTCCAGACCCCTGACTTCTGGCATGGCTGAAGGCCGGCCCGCAGCCCTGCAGAAAAGGTCAGCTGTCCAGGGGCAGAGGGATAACTTCCTGCCATCATTAAAAGGATCAGTGCTGGGGCACCTGGGTGACTCAATTGGTTAAGCGACTGCCTTCGGCTCAGGTCATGATCCTGGAGACCCGGGATCGAGTCCCACATCGGGCTCCCTGCTCGGCGGGAAACCTGCTTCTCCCTCTCTCACTCCCTCTGCTTGTGTTCTCTCTCTGGCTGTGTTTCTCTCTGAAGAAACACAGATTTTTTATTAAAAAATAAAATCTTAAAAAAAAAAAAAGATCAGTGTTGTGGGAGAAATTAAATTTTTGAATTTGCACAGAGGGCGCTGTGCTCTAACTGGACAATTCCATGAGTGGGTCCATCCCCGAGCCTCATCTTATAGGGCTAATGCCTGGCACAAAGGGATGAGTGAACACACGGTCTCCTAGCATCCCTGGCTGTAGCACCCACATGGCCTCCACCTTCTGTCTGAGAAGGGCCCAGGGGAGACATGGAGGGGCCAGTTCTCTAACCCAGTTTCAGCTGTGGGCCTGTCCCATCAGTCCGCAGCTGCCCTCCACGCCCCCCCCCCAACATAGCCATCACCCCATCCATTGCGGGCACTGAATAGCACTAAGCACTCCCAAATCCCAGCCCGGGGAGACTCCTGGGTGTCACAACGGACACAGACAGGTGCTAGTCCTCCGGAGATGAGTCATGAGCTCGATGAGGAGCAAGCAGGAGGTTTTCTCCTACATGCTAGAAAAGGCTTTGGATTAAATCAAAATGAGTGCGTGTCAAACCGGCACAATCTGGCTAGAATCCGAAAATGTTCCTGGTTGTGACATTGCACCATACTTAGACACAATGTCATCACAGGGATCTCTCTGTGAATCTAATAAAAAGTTTAAAATAAAAAAAAAAAGTTTAAAATAAATAAATAAATAGATAGATATAATCGAGTTGAACCTTTCCATTTTACAGATAAGGAAGCTAAGGCCCAGACATAGGCAGATACTGTCCCGAGGTTACCCAGTGAGCTGGATTCCTGGGGCAGCACTCTGTCCAGGACCAGGGATGCCCACCAGACCATGTGGTCAGACAACAGGCCTGAGTGCCAGGGATCCTACCACTGGAGTTGCCTTCCTGGTGACAGACTCCTTGTGCCTGGTGCTGGATTTAAGATAAATAGCAGGAAGACAGGCCCACTTTCCAGGAGTTTAAGAGACAGAAGGGTATTAGTAGGGTCAGTTGGGGCTCAGGAAGTATGAGGGGAAGATATTTCAGGATTTTCCTTGATAGGGAACTCACTAGCTGCTGAAATAGCTGCCGACTTTGGGGTTATATTAATAGGAGTATAGTATCTAAAATGTGGGAGGTGATAGCCCATTTAGCTGTGCAATGGACAGTGTACATGAAGAGTATTGTGTTTCAGCTCTTGGGTCATTCAGAAGAAAGGGAGTAGACTGGCAGACGGACTCAATATCATAACCTTCATGACACCGTGAGAGCCCGAGAGGGCTTTCCTGAAGAAGCAAAGACCTACGGAGAAAGGGGAACAAATGTATTAGTGTGACCTCAGCAGGACCAAAGAGAAAAAAAAACGTCCTGAGAAACACGTTCCAGCTTACTTTAAGGAAGAAACTTTCTGACAGGCAGAGTTTCCCCATGATGGAACCTGGCTGCAGTGGGTTCCCTGTTCCAAAGGCACACCCAGCCTGGAGCAGCTCACTGCGAGCAGGGGGCCGGTAGGAAAAGAAGTTGTTTCTCAGTATGAGACATGTAATGCCAGCGTGATAGAGTCTGCCTGGAGGGAGTTCAAGAAACGAGGGGTTAACAGAGGAGGTGACCCTGAGCTGGGTCTTCACGTTAAATAGGACAATGAGGGGGTCCACCACCCCCAGTCTCGGCCTCGCCCACGATGTGACGCAGTGAGATCAAGGGCTGGAAGGTGCATTGCAAGGCTCAGAGGTCGGTGCTCCCTACAGGCCACGGGAGTCCACAGACGCTCTCAACAGGGGAGTGTCAAGTTCAGACCTGCGTTTTAGAGCAATCACTCCACCAGAGCACATGGAATATGATGATGGCCCAGGGCCCGATGTAAGCTGTGTTGCTGCATGACAGCCCGCCCCCAGCTTATAGATTTAGAACCCCCTTCGCTCGCAGTTCCGCGGCCGACCCCACGGGCGGGGCTCTGCTGATGGTTCCCCTGGTGCACTTGACCTGCACTCCCGCACACATCTGTGATCAGTGACCGGCCCGCCAGCTCTGCTTCTGGGTGCTGAGCAGGAGGTTTGCAGCCAGCCCAGAGCCGGCCTCAGATACATTACAAATCACTGCTAGATTAGGTGTAATGCTGGCAGGCAGGGGAGCACCCCAAATCTGACCTCCCTGATGTAAGAACTAGAGCCGCTGCAATGTTCACTCGCTGCGGGCTTAATCCACGCCGGGTGTTGTGCAAGGCACGTGGGAAGAGGACAGTGAGACACTGGCCTCTCGGAGCGTTCACGGGGCTTAACTGAGTTCCGGAATACTTTGCCCCCTCGCACGAGGTGACAACATTCTGATGAGAAGTCTGGATCAGGCACCCGCTCCCCTACTCTGTCTCCCCCATATGGTGGCTCCCCAGAACACTTTCCTAAGAACCCCTTGTCTTTGTTTTTTTTTTTTTCCAGATTTATCTATTTATTTGAGATGGGGACAGCCCCCCGGGGGTTGGGGAAGAGAGAGAGGAAGAGAGGGTCTCAAGCAGACTCTGTGCTAAGCACAGAACCCAACTTGGGGCTCAATCTCATGACCCTACAATCATGACCTGAGCTGAAACGTAGGGTCAGATGCTTAAGCAACTGAGCCACACAGGCGCCCCAAACACCTTGTCTTTCAAATGGAAGTACCTCTTCCCATTGCTAACAGGGTGAGGGGAGGGGCAGGCCATTCCTCCTCCTTGCTCTCCTGTAAGAGCCATTTCTGCTGTCCAGCAACAGTTCCAGGCCTCCTGTCCTTCTGGGAAGTGGGGACTGAACCTCCTCATGCTGCAGAGGCTGAGAGAGGCCCTCTCAATCCTTTGGCCAATGCCAAGGGACTTGGTTTTGCTTCTAGGCAGAAGCAATCCTCTGTTCCTCGGCTGTAACAGACCCCGAAGGCTTGTGTCGAGAAGGTGGTGTACTTAAGATGTGGAGGCCCATCAGCCTGGACCTCTGGCTTACTAAAAGAACAGAACCCCACCTGCAAGAAACACGCAGTAAGAGTAAAGTTTTGAGCCACAGAGCCTTGGGGGATGTTTGTTACACAGCAGAACCCCACCCATCCTGACTGACCCACCGGGTTTCACTGAGGAGGGAGAGCTCCCTATGCCCCTGGCCTGTTGCCCACACCTTAGAAGAAAGGTAACCTGACTGATGGGTTTCAAAACAAGGATTGAGCCACTGGAGCTCGCTGCTTTCCCCTATTCCCACTCTGCCTGCAGACGGCTCTGCTCTCAGCCATGAGATGAACTTAGTGCTAGAAGCTCTGCCTCGGTGGGCCTTGTGGGTAAGCTGGCCTCATTCTGGAGTTCCGAATGAAGGAGCCTGTTGATGCCACATATCAAAATGACTTCACCCAGCAAAGCCCTCCTCAGGCATGAAGGTGATCTCGTGGCCCCATCCGCCTCCTGACTGCCTCACTTAGATCCAAACTCAGGCAGGAGGGCAGAGTCCTCAAACACCAGCTCCCATTCCCTTGCTGAACCCTCACTCCAAGGGACTCAAATTCCAAACACCTGTCACTCCTGGAAAGACACACGAAAGCCCAGTGGTGAAATGCAAACCTGATTCCTGAGACTTTTCACAAAACCCGTAGTAAAAACTTCGCCAGTTTTGACTCCGGGTTTCTTGGCTCTGTGACACTTTGGGCCACACAGCTCCGTGGGGTGTGGGCTGTCTGGGGCAGCGTGGGATGTTTGACAGCACTCCGACCTCTCCCTTCTCCCACTAGATTCTAGAAGTCAAACCCCGGGGCAACAATGGAAATTTCCCAAGGTATCACCCAATGTGGTCAGGAGCGAGGTCACCCCAATTAAGAGCTTCATTTTAGCTCATGGGATCTAGTCATTCAGCAATGGCCTCAAGGAAAGTCTGGTGGTCTGGGGAGACTTCTCGGAGGTGGAGGGACATCAGGCTTGCAGGACAGAACAAAGGGAAGGGGAGGAGCCCTGGTGTCAGCACAGCAAGAACAAAGGGAGGCTCGGGGGCAGGGGCACCCAAGAGGTAGTATCAGAGCAGGAGGTGGGCACAAGTGACAGCCAGCCAGAATGACTGAAGAGCCAAGCATACAGAATCACGCAGAACAATCTCTGGTATGCATTGCATGCCAGAAATATTTGCTGGTTCCATTAGAGTCGTCCCTACTCCAGCCCAAATAGCAACAGTGTTTATAGCAACTCATCACGATTGATTCGGGTATCATTCCCTGGTGTTTAACCATAAATTCCTCCACTCAACGCCTGTGCTTTCTCCCCAAGTCCCAAATTTCCCCTCCATCATCCTATTGCCAACCTTGGGGTGGGCAGAGGGGTGAGGTTGGGAAAGGCGGAGCAAAGGAAGAAAAGAATGAGATTCAGTTATAATGTCCAGCTATCAACATTGAAGGTAAAGACAGGATCCGATAGGACCTGGCCAAGGGAGAGGCCATGGGCACTTGGAGGTGTAGGGTCAGATCTTTATTTAAAATGCTGCTGTCTGGGGCACCTAGGTGGTTCAGTTGGTTAAGTATCTGCCTTTGGCTGAGGTCACGATCTTGGGGTCCTGGGATTGAGCTCCGAGTTAGATTCCCTGTCCCTCTGCCCCCAGCTGTGCTCTCAAATAAATAAAAAACTAAAATCTTTTGAAAAATACAAATTAAATTAAAATTAAATGGTGATGTTTTGTTCATCACGGATGTTTGTGCATTCCTGTGGTTTTTTTTTTAAGAACATCGCATTAAATTATTGTTCATCTTGATTACTGATGTGCCCCGGGCCCATGCCCCTCACCTCCCCTTCTTCCCAGCCCTGAGCTGCCAGGGTTAGGGGGGCTCCCCCAGCGGCAGAGGAAGGAATCTTCCAGCACTGGAACCTTAAACTGGCTTCTGTTTCTGGCTCACCTTTAGATACCGCTACTGGAAAAACCACCAAAGATCGTTATCTGAATAGAAAGCACACTTCCATTATCTCATGCCCCAAACATTCCCTTATCAGCCGGTTGTGACATCTCCCCCAGGGGCAATTTCGCAGGGATTGAGAGAGGGCTCTGACGTGAGCTTCCACCCAGGGGAGTTTTTTAAAGGGAGAAATCAATTGTGAACTTACATGACATTTTTATTTTTAATTTAAGCAGTGTCCTCGACGAAGTGAAGGTTGGGGGGGGGGGCGCGTTCAGGCTCCGCGCAGGCTCAGTTGCGCTCCTGCTGCCGCCGGGCTCCAAGCGCGGCAAATTGCCAGCGGTGAAGTTCCACTCGGGAAGGGAGCGGGCGCCCCCTGCTGGCCTCGCGGAGGATTGCTCTTTGCCCCGCCACTGAGGATTGTGCCCAAATTTCCAAAGCCCTTAAAAGGGTTAGAACACACAGGTTCCAAAGCTTAACAGAACATAGAAAAGGCAATGATTTCTCTGGAACACGGTTGTTTAAAGATCTCTTCAAAATAATAAAAGATGTTTTAAGGACGAATTTTGTTGAGGGCAGGTTATCGGGTAGCACTTCTACAAGAGGAATATTGGCAAAGACACCCTCGGTGAAATGGGTATATGGTAGACTTGGTGTTTCCCCTAGTCAGGATTTACCGGACAGATAAGTCAGTGACTTACTCGAGGTCACTCTTGGGGATGGAGAGTGGCTAAAACTCCAGCAAATAGGACATAAAGACTATGAAAATGGCCTTCAAAATGAAAGCCTGGAAGAAGAATTAAAAAGAGTTTTGAAGACAATACTATGTTCTGAAGGGGAAACTATTAAAAGTAAAACTTTAAACTGAAATGGAGAAGAGAGGTGTTCATTTAGCTTTAAAAGTGTCGGTCACAAATGAAAGGGGGGGAGTTCTGAGGATGGAGCTGTGACATTGGTACTGATTTTAAATGAGTGGAGCAGGGAAGGGGATTGTGCTCAACTTTTACCAAATGTTAAACGCATTTTGGAGTTAGAGCCCTGAGGTCTCCCACATTCTAAAAATAACTGGGCCACATCTGGGCCCACAAAGGCTCCCACTAGGGTTTTGGAAGCAGGATAATACTTTGCACCAAGCCGCCATGTTTTCCTTTATTCCTCGGTGGAATCTAAATTTAAAAGAATGGTTTTGCCCCCTGCAGAGAGTCTAGAAATTCTTACAATAAGGACGCGGTAGGGTTTGCTTTTCTTGGCTATCCCCAAACCTGAACGACTTTGCCTCCAGCAACCTCTTGGATGCTAACCAGGATATACCCTCCAAGTCCAATCTCCCCGTAACCAGGCAATCCTGAACGTCAGGCTAAAAAGGGAGCGGCTCCCCCAGCAATCCTCAGGCTTCCCCAGATCTGTGTTTAATGCCGGGTAAGCAAGGGGTCTGAATGGCCAAGGGAAAGACCAAGTGGGGTCTTCAGAAGCAGGAATTCCAAGTCTAAAACTGCTCTGAGTAGTTTCTGCCTCAGCTTTGTGAAATATCATTAGATTTCTCAGGAGCAAAACATATATATTTCCATTTTATAAGGGACAGGTGGCTGGAATGATTAGCTGGGTCTAATCAACGTCTTCCCACTGGGTTCTGAGCTCCCCAAGAGCAAGGCGGCATCTTTCAGCTCTCCCCGGGGACATGGCTCCCAGTAAGCATTCAGGGAACAATACCTACATGGAATGCTCATGCGATACTTAAAACAGTATGTGAGGCACTATGCTAAGCACTTTGCATGTATTAACTTATACAATCCTCACGACAACCATATTATCTCTGTTTTATAGAGGAGGAAACTGAAGCACAGAGAGGTTAAGCAGATTTCCCAAGGCCACACAGCTAGCAAACACTGAAGTCCAGATTCAGCCCTAGGCACTCCGACTCTCTAAAATCTGTATCCTTCGCCACTATACCAGGGCTACCCAAACTTATCTGCACATGAGTCACCTGGAAAGCTTCAGAAGTACGCTCCAGGGATTGTGATTTAATTGGTCTTGGGTGTGGCTTGTTTTGGAATTGTTCCAAGCTCCTTCGGCAGTGCCCATAGGCAGACAAGTTGTGAGGACACCATCCTGCCTCATCACTCAGCAAACTGGTTTGTTGGTTTTAATTTGCTCTGTGTGGAACTGTTTTCAGGAATATAAACAAGCCCAGGGCAGGGGTGAAACAATCCAGCTCTGGGAGTGGCAAATTATCTTGGAGTGCTAGTACTGTAATTCCCGCGGGGTGCTGCTAGGCGTGGGTCTGCTGAGTTCCTGGATGCAGATTCTCAGTTCTGAGCTCTTGCAGCAGTCTGGCCCGGCGCTCACCAAGCCCGGATTCCTTCCTTCCTAGACACACCGACTGCAAGGCCGGCTTCCCTCTGGCCTGCGTGTGGTCACGCGATAGGATTTGGAGGCAACCCTCTCCAGCAGGAGGCTGTCCTCCTCCCCCGCCCCCACCCTGTTCCAGGGGAGGCAGAGCCACAAGACAGGGGCAGCCTGGGGCCCTCCATCCGCACTTGAGGAGAGCTGCTACATACAGGGGAGCACAGGCTGGACTTTAGGAGAATGAGAAGTGACTAGGAATTGGGGCTTTATCAGTCATCAGTGACAAGTGTTCCTTGACCGCCAGATTGAGTGGCTTTGGGCAGGTCACTTCTCCAAAGCATCTGTTTTGTCACCTGCAGAAAGAATAGCACAAATACAAATAAGGGCTGGGGGGTGCTTATCTGCCCCTGGGGAGCATAGGCGCCTGAGAGTGGGCTTTACTCCTCTGGCCCTCTGGTTCCTTCCCTGCATGCCAGGCCACACCGCTGTCACACAGCCCTCCTTTGGCTGCAGGTTCTGGGAATCTTTGTCCCTTCGGCCTGCAGTGAGGCTTGATGTGGTTTCAGTGGCTTCTCAGAAGGCGAAGACATCACCACTGACTCCTGGGAGGCCCAGGACAGGCCCAGAGCTGAACGTGAGGGAGGCTCCAAGGTCCTCGGGTCTCCCCAGCCCTGCCCACCTAGGCTCCCTAGGTCCCTTCCTCCCCACGGGCTCCTTCCAGTGGTCCACGTGGCCCTCTGCTTCCTGCCTGTCTGGGGCTGAGTGGGGCAGCCCCAGTAAATACCGAACAAACCTGGGGTTTCCTACTTTCTGTGTATGTATTGGTATTCTCATATATTGCTAAAACCAAGACACAGTAAAAATGCATTGAATAAAGGACATCTTCAAGTACTGATCACGTGATCTCGGGCACGTAACTGCCTCTCTGGACTTCATCCTCACTGCAAAGTGTGGAGGACTATAGGACGGCTAAGATTCATTCATTCACTCACCAGGCCGATGCCTTGCTTCTGGGCAAGGCCCCGTGCCTGGGGCCAGGTGTGCGTGTGTGGAGGGTGTCAGGCGATAAACCCTGCGACAAGTCAGTGTGGACTTATGAGAGCAGGACCACAGAGGTTTGTTACATTTAAAGGAACGTGGGCGACAATGGAGAATGAAGAGGTAGGTAGGATGGCTCGCCCTGTCTGAAAATGGTAACCTGTTAAGCTGTGATGAGGAGGAAGCAGGCAGAGCATTCTGGGAAGGACCATGGCAAGGCTCTGAGGCACATTCTTTCCCTCGGTTGGGGTTGTGAGCCCTATGGCTTGCACCAGGTGGATTCTGCCACCCGGGGGACATCTGGGGACATTCTGGTTTTCACCGTGGGGGAGGGGTGCTACTTGCATCTACTGGGTGAGGCCATGTATGCCGCTCAACATCCCCCAATCACAGGACAGGTCCGTTAACCCGCCCCCCGTGTCAAGACTGCTAAGGTGTGGAGACCCTGACTTAGCCCCCTTTCACAGATTCTTAGTTAGTTGGTGCTGAGTGGGGCCTGGGCTTCATCATTATTTAAAAAAAAAAAAAATCTGTACCCCCTGCACATAGGGGTGTCGCAGAACCAAAGGACCAGGGCAGCTGGTGCCAAGCCAAGGGAGGGGAGCAGGGCTGGAGATGCAGGTGGGAGACCGAGAAGCAAGTCTGTTATTACCTTCGGCTCAAGCATTCTAAGAACGCTGAACCTTAATCTTCTAGCAAAATTCCTTTCTTAGTTTCCTAATTCATAATGAGCTTTCAGTAATTCAGACAACTGTGCAAGTTCCCTTTAAATGATGTCCCAGGATGAAAAAAAAATAAAAGTAAAAATAAAAGTCAATGATGTGGGGCACCTGGGTGGCTCAGTTGGTTGGGCGACTGCCTTCGGCTCAGGTCATGATCCCGGAGACCCGGGATCGAGCCCCAGATCAGGCTCCCTGCTCGGCGGGAAGCCTGCTTCTCCCTCTCTCACTCCCCCTGCTTGTGTTCCCTCTCTGGCTGTGTTTCTCTCTGTCAAATAAATAAAATCTTAAAAAAAAAAAAAAGTCAATGATGTCCTAGGATGAACATGGGGTCTGGACATCACAGCATGTGACCACCGCAGGGTTCTGACTTCTCTGGAAAACAGGCACCACACCAACTGCCTCTCGGAGGGGCCCTGAGGTTATGGAAGGAGCCACGCAACAGAACCACCGGCAGGCAGCAAGCACCCCACTAAGGTTCCTATCCCCTCGTCACAAGAGCCGCGTGTGCAGGGTGCTGTGATGTTTCCTTGACAGCTCCAAGGGCTTTTACACAATGACACCTGTCCTAGCAAAACCTCTTCCAGGGGCGCCTGGGTGGCTCAGTTGTTAAGTGTCTGCCTTTGGCTCAGGCCATGTTCCCGGAGTCCTGGGATCAATCTCTGATCAATCTCCCTGCTTGGCGGGAAGCCTGCTTCTCCCTCTCTGACTCCCTCTGCTTGTGTTTCCTTTCTCACTGTGTTTCTCTCTGTCAAATAAACAAATAAATAAAATCTTAAAACAAAAACTTCTTCTAAAGCTATGCCTTTAGAAGTATTCTTTCAAAATCTCTTTTAGGGCAACCCTCTAGGATCCCCTCCCTCTTCGGGACCTGTGGACTATCACTTTGCTATTCGCTTCACAAACCTTGCTTTGCTGCCCCCCAAATAATATAATTTATGACTCTAAGGACCTATTTAGATGTCCAAGCTGCCATCTTGTTTACTCAGAAAAATAGCTCCTGGAAAACAAAGGCAAGCCAGATTGGGGAACACATCCAATCAGTTAACCCCCTTAACCTCCCGGTTCCAGGAGCAATGGAGATGCAAATTAAGAATGGGCAGCTAGCAGAAAAAGGGGAACCCTCATACACTGTTGGTGGGAATGTAAGCTGGTGCAGCCACTTTGGAAAACAATGTGGAGATTCCTTAAAAAATTAAAAATAGAGCTACCCTATGACCCTGCAATTGCACTACTGGGCATTTACCCCAAAGATACAGATGTAGTGAAAAGAAGGGCCATTTGTACCCCAATGTTCATCGCAGCAATGGCCACAATCGCCAAACTGTGGAAAGAGCCCATCAACAGATGAATGGTTCCCAAGGTGCCCTTCAACAGATGAATGGATAAAGAAGATGTGGTACATATATACAGTGGAATACTACGCCTCCATCAGAAAGGATGAATATTCAACTCTTGTAGCAACATGGACTGGACTGGAAGAGATTATGCTGAGTGAAATAAGCCAAGTAGAGAAAGTCAAGTATCACATGGTTTCACTTACTTGCAGTGCATAAGGGGTAACCTGGAAGACAGTGGGAGAAGGAAAGTAAATGGGAAGTAGGGTAATCCAGGGAGAAAAACGAAAACAACAGAGACTTTGGACACAGAAACAAACTGAGGGACTTGGAGGGAGTGGGGTGTGGGGATGGGAGAGCCTGGTGGTGGGTACTGGGGGCACCTATTGCATGGAGTACTGGGTGTGGGGCATGGGCAATGAATCTTGGAACACTGGAAAAAAAAATTTAAGTAACAATTTAAAAAAAAAAAGTAAATTAAAAAAAAAAAAAAAAAAAAAGAATGGGCAGCTAGTTCCGGTACTTAGGACCAGGTGGGAACGCCCAATCAGCTAATCTCCTTAACCTCCGGGACCCTGACCAATGGAGATCCCCTGGTAAACCACTCTGTTTAAACTGTAAAGGGGATTATGAACTTAACAGTTTAAATGTATTCACCATCACAGCAGAGTGAAAGAATTAACTCTAGGCAGCTGCGTGACTGCAATCAGCTTGTGGCTTGCCCTATAAAAGCTAGCTTGTAAGAATAGGCATGGTCCTTCTCTCCTTAGAGGCAACCCTGGCCCGGGCCAGTTAAATTCTGATGCTTGGCGCAAAATAAAGCTTTGCTTGACCTTCACTTTCCTATCAGCCTTGTTCCTTTGACCACAGACTCTAACAATGACAAGTAGAAACATTTCCCCATATAGAGCAGACTTACCAAGTATTTATCTAGGTCCCTTAGACCACACTAGGTCTGTTTTCCACAAGGCCACACTGCAGGGCTGAAATAAGAGAGAGCCGAACTGCCTGCAGGGGAGAGGAGTGGCAGACTTCATCATCACATGCCCTGTCTATCTCAGAAGCAGGGGGCAAGGGGACGCACGATTTGCCCTCTCAAGCCCCGGGCTCAGGGGAATGCAGTTTGTCAGTGACGGGGTCCGACACAGATCTACGGCCCGCCTCGAAAAGTATTTCATTCAGGTCTTGGGACCCATGCTTGGCGAAAGACAACAGCGTTTGAAGCAAACTCCAAAGCGTAAATATTTTAATTTTCAAGAGTACTCATTTCATAATATTTTCCATAGTCACAGGGACGAGTTACATTTCCACAAAAAGACTCTTACAGCAGCAGTATTCTTAAAGTACTCACATCCAAAATTAAGTAGGGAAGTTAGGAAACCTAGCAACAAGTTTACAGCATTGTGGTGAGGTTAAGTTCAATCTCTCAGGTAATCAGAATGGACTGGCAGAGGAGCTGAACTTAGCGCCCTCTCCCCGGCCCCCCAGATTCCACAGTGGGAAAGCTCCCAGCCCCATGTGACCAGAGGCTTACGAAAATGAGGGAGGACAAATCCAACCAGAAACTGGAAGCTGCCATTTCGTACATACAGAATACAAATGAAACAGCGAAGTTAACACACTTCTTAAAGGAGGGGCAGCAAAGTCCACAGCCCACAGCAGCGGAGGGGTCACTGGGCCCGCCACCACCACCTCCGCCACCCCGGGATGCACAGCAGTCGGCACCCTGGCACTTACCACGAGGCCACACACTGGAACCACGGTGCCCATGGTAGGGACAAAAGTCGCTGACACCAATGTTTTTGACGGCTGCTGACCTCTCAGCATGAATGGCTGAAACCCCAATTTCTCACACCAAGGCAGCCCACAATGATGGAGTGTTAGAACACCTTTTTGTGTCTCATGTACAGTAACAGGCTCTAAGGAAAATACTCCACACATCAATGGACCCACAGCAGCTACGAGGTCTATTAAGGGGGTGGTGTGCCTTCACGGTCGTGAAGATACGGAGATAAAACTAAGTTGGCACTAAAGCACTCAACTAGGCTTCTATGGAAAGACTGACTCTACCTTCCAAGAAACAGAAATAAGATCGTTTGATCAAAGATTTTTTTTCCCCTACATTAACTATACACTATACAAATAACCTTCCTAGTTAAACCTAAGACTCACAAATTTCTATTTATTCTATTTAATACCAACTGATATGTCCAATGGGTGCAGCCGTGATCTGAGTGTCACTTTGTTTTTGACAGGCCCTTACTTTCAAGTTCAAAAACTTTACAGACATTGGCCCTCACGTCTTAAGTAGGTCTAGAGGATGCAAGGGGAAACAGAGTAACCGCTCACCGTGAACGCTAGCCCTGCCACACTCCTCCCCGTAAATCTGAGGAATTCTACCTGATGCAGGCATAAGAACGGAAGCAAAGGCCAGGGGCGTCTCTAAAGCCATAAAGTTTTCCCATCTACAGAATGCAATGTTCCAACAGTTGGTAACCCTGAAACCATGTAGTGAGGGGTTCTCGTTTAAAACTGCTGGAAGTCAAGGCTGCCTGCTGTCCGTCTGCTCTGGGGAAGAGGACACGGTGCCCAGAATCCAACCCAAACCCACAGAAGGGAGGCAGGACGCCTCTGCACCAGCGGCCCTGCCTGGGAGCAGACGGAACTGTCCAGACTGGACCCTGAGCAAAGGCACCAAAGCTACAGAACACTGTTTTTAAAGGACAGCATTAGAAACTAAACAGTCTTCCTGGAAATATTTTAATATCATTTAAACGTGACACAGAACAGGAGGCAGGAGACACCAGTTTTTAGTATTTCTGCTATTCTAGGCCCAGCGAGACTTGGAAAGCTTTCCTAAAGTGAGTCTTGCATTATAAAAATATTGATGTGAAGCATACGTGCTTAAAGTGGAAATCCAAACTGGACACAAACTTCACAAAATTGAATGTTTATTGCTATGTCTAGAAGAAATGCTGTATTACATCTATCCTAAAAGGCAAATATTAAAAGAGGATGTTCTGCTTATAAATAATAGCAATGTGGGGACAGACAGGAAGGGAAATCGGAGGTGCACATCAGCCCCATTCAAGACGAAGTATTGCTACGGCCCACGGCCTTCCCTGCCTTTAGAAAGTGGTCTTCACACACCTCTGTGACACTGTGCTATTCTAAAACTCGCTGATGGAGTCGGTCGGGCTCTCTCACCTGGACTGGCTGGAGAAACACCGAGAGAGTGGCCACGAAACGACAAGGGGGACACAGCCGTCTACTCCACGCAGCCCAGCACCTCAAAAGTCAACCACGCAGGCATCAAGGGCTGCTCAGGAAGGCGATATTCTGAGAGATCCAAGATCTGAAAGAGCCCCTGGCTTCTGTGTGTGCCGTGACCTCCATGCTCTCCTCCAGCGCCCCCAGCCCGGGAGTCCTAGGTCTGGGGCAGCCTACCAAGCACGACATCCCAGACCTTGACACACAAAACCCCTTAGTTTACAGACAGACACTGAGGCTTAGAGAAATCTAATGCCTTGGCCAAGTCACTGGCAGCCCAAGGGTCCTGCCCAACGCTCTTCTCCCTGTGTCCCTGTGATGGATAGGCTGGAAAAGACACTTGTAAGAAAGAAAAAATTGAGGATGCTTAATAATGCAGAGGTGTTCAAATACGGTCTGCCTAGACGGCTCAAATGAAGAGCATCTCGGTTAAACGGGCAATGAACAGAGCCTTGACACTGGACCTTTCTGAGGCAGGTTTCTGGTTCCCCAACCCAGATTCTGCAGCTAGCAGGTGCTGGAGCACAGGACAGAGAGAGAACCATGCAGACGATGTTATGAAGATACATGTCACAACAGGATGTATAAACCAAATGCGCCAAAATATGGGTCTACTTGCAACTCAAGAGTGCAAGGAAGAGGATGATTATTTCTCCCTCGACTATATCTAACTAACCTTAAATAGTGTAACTATGGAAGATGTATTTTAAAATTAAAGAGATTTTATATAAAAGTTTGACCAAGTACTTTGCAGTTTGAGTAACCATCACAACAACAGACCTGGCATGTGGTTCTAAGGATGCACGGTGCATCCTGGCTCAGCGGGCAGGGCCGTCAGAACGTGCCCGTGAAGCAGCCTGAGCCTTCTCGATGATGCACAGGTGTGGTTACTGGTCACTCCGGACCACATTCTACATGGACTCCATTTAACTGGGACACAGTAATGGATGTGAGCAGTGCCTTTTTAAAGTTTTTCCAGCAGTAAAAAGGAAACAAAAATGCTGTTTAACACAATTTTCGTAAATTTTAAATGTCTAGATGTTTGGTTTACATTGCTTTCTTGTTCAAAAAATCTAGAGAATGGGATCAATTCAACAACATTTTTCAAATCCCAACCTGAAATGCAGTTCTGAAATCCAAATTCATGTGCATGGCCTTCTCCCCACTTCAGAAAATGAGAATTCACATCTGCAACTTTAAACAGTGGATGAACACAAAGTCCTACACTTTTTTTCTGCTGGATTCACCTCAAGTCAAAAAGTCAGTCCTTGTGAACAATTTTCCTCTCGCTCCTAGGTAATGATTGACTTGATATTAACCAAAATCAGTTTCGAGGAAGTATTTCCAAGTGTCTCGGGATGGATCCAAGTACTCCATCTAAGAATGTGCTCTAAGAAAAGCAAAATGTTCACGGAAGCATAAAACAATTTTACCTTTAAATAAAAATACTTTATTCATTCCTGACAGGTTATCAAAATGTACAATGTTAACCAAGTAAAAACGGTACTTTGAAATACCTGACTAGGGCATATTTGGAGGATTTTTGGTTAATTTCAGAAAAGTAAAAATCATTTCCACTCTCCCTTTCCACACATCCCTAACAAGCTTGCACTGTATCTGCTTAAAAGTGAACACATAAACAATCATATGGGCCCCAGTTCATTAGAGAATGCACATTTTCAGTTACACTTAAAATAAATGAAAGTTACTACATTTGAGTTAGCTTCCTTCGCCAAAAAACATTGTTTTACTCTATATTTTCTGAAAATCTGTAAATTACATAACGAATAAATCACGACTTGTATTAAACACACGCACACACGCACACACACAGGATAAAGTGCAACACAACAGAACACGTCTGCGACATTCACGTTCTCAAATGCCCCCAGAAAGGCGTTCCGAGGGAATGGAAATAATGTTCTCAAGTGCATGGACACTAAATCCAACAGATCGGGTTATTTATTCCTCAGTGATATTTATATTAAAATCCTATTTGTTTTGCCTTCCCTGTAGCTTCTGTCTCTCATTCTCAATGACATTAAGTGTCGAAGCTGTGATTCTCTTTAAACCTTGAGAAAAATCAACTCCTCGGGGCACCATAAATAGTGCTTTCAAAGTACACAAATGTTTCTGAGCACTCCGCACTGTAACAGGAGGTTTCCAATGATCTCTCATCCACAGCGAGGAAAATTACAGCCATTTTAATAAAAGCAAGCATTCCGCTCACTTGGCAGCAAACGCGGAAGGGCTTTGACACTAGCCACCAGACATTTCTCTAGGCAAGTACCAAACTAGCCCTAAAATGTCACAAGTTTTTGGTTGCATGTTGTTTTGATATTAAATTATTTAACTAAGAAATGATTTTGTTCCTGAGATGAGCACAATAAAATTAAATGAGTACCCACTAAAGCTGCCGATGGGACACTGTGCTCCTTATTTCCTCCCTTGCTATCTCCATAAAGAAAGGCATCTGAAGTATCAGTCTTCCCCGTGGCGCCATTTCTGTGACTCGTCTTGCCGAACATCTGGTCTAATTTGGTTTCTCATGCCACCTAATACATTTGATGTCGCTTCTGTGGCAACAATCAGAGGTCTCACCACCGCAGGAGGAATCTGGCGCAGGACCTCGCCCACGGCACCAGTGACCCCTCTGCTCTCGTGTTCTCGAGCTGCGGTTTCATAAATCGTCTGAGCCGTGTCTGTAAGTCCCTGAAAGGGGGAGGGGAGAGAAGGTCAGAAAAATCTCTAAATTATCCTATTGTATACAACTCTAGCAGAGTTCATCAACATTACGCTTGTAACTAGACCAAAAAAACCCACCGGGCTTTTGAGATAACCCATGATAATTATATTTATGACAAATTGTAATTTTATAAAGGAAATAAGAGGCAATTATTATGATTTAGCATTTTGTTGTGACATGTGTGTGCAGAAAATATAGCTAAGCTACAATTTCATATAGGGAAGCTTAAAGAAATATTTAATGATCCAAGAGTAGCTTTCTTGGCACTATTAACCAATCTCGTTAAATCAAACGTCTCAAACAAAGCTTCTGGAATAAATATAATCACAAAAGGATTATGGTGATAGTTCCTATGATTCAAGTGTAATAAGAAAGCATAATTCTACAAAGCTCCAGAAAATTATTTATTGTAAATTACTGGTTATGTACTAGAAAAGATAACTGAAACATTCAATGGAAGTAAAAGGACTGGATTAAACAAAAAAATTCTGAAAACATAAAACAGGAACATATTTAATAATTAAAAAGTTTCTACAGCATTTTTCCTGTTTCTCATAACTGTTTGACATGAAAATAATCATGACTGCTGCACTGTAAAGCTGAACATATCAATGTGTTGATCAAGCCAAAGTGGTAAGGCTTCACAGGACTTTGAATCTACTGTTTCTCTAACTCAATCCCACAGGGGACACGAGGCACTGTTCCGTTCTGACCCTTTTACAGAAGGGCACAGCCCAAGGCACTCTGGGCTCTCCAGGGAAATCAAGGAACCTTGTCCTAACCCAGAATCTAGTCATCACTCTGACAAGCTAAAAAGAGTACCATTTTTACCCAGCATGGCAGGATAAACATGGAACGCCGTAGAGGGAGAAAAAGTACAGAAGAACTAAAAACAAATACAAGTGCAGTTTTTAAAACCACCTACCCTAAGTGAAACTGTGACAATAAAGAAAATGCTCTCGGTTGATCCATCGTCCCCAGCATCCTTCTCTCTCCTGGCTCAGCTCCCCTCCCCAGCCCACAGACAGCACGCAGGTATGAGGGGATTAGAATACGGTGAGGACCACCACCACATCCTGGAGACGACAGACATGAATTCCTATCGCGGGTCCACCACTTCACTGCCTTATCACAGTCAAGTCCTTTCGTCCATCCTTTCTTTTTGTTTTGTTTTGTCTGGTGGCTAGTTGAGTCCTTTCGATGGGGAATTCCAAGTCTGTGCGAGTGTCAGATTTGAGTGGCACGAGGCCCCCGTGGACCACGCCGCTGCTCTCGCCACAGCCTCCCGCCTGCCACGGAGGGGAGCGACATCAGCAGCGCTCAGCCAGCACATGGCAAATATTTGTAGGCCACACAGTTTCTATCGGATATGCCATTTTTCTTTTCTTTTCACAACCCTTTAAAATTGTTAAAATGATGCTGAGCTGGAAAGTCCACACCAAAACAGGCCTGGGCCAGATGTGACTGAGAGGCTGCAGTGTGCCGAGCTGTGATCTAGAGGAGCCAATCTGTGAAACAGCGGGAATGTTTGCTCTCCATCTCTGAGTCACTAACATCTCAAAGGGAAAAGATTATCACCATGTAGGAGCCTCTACTCAAAAAGTGTTTAACACGGAAGTCAGATTCCGCCTATCAAGCACACCCTACCATCTCGATCCTGCTCACTGTTCTCGCCCTCCCTGTCCCAACTCTCCACACTGACGGTCTGAGAGAACCACACGGCGGACCCCAGCACCCAGGGTCCAGTCGTGGCCCCACTACTGACTCACGGAGCTACACAGGGGAGCCATTCCTGCTGAGCCAGTGTCCTCATGGGCAAGTGAGGAACACCGCCTACCTTTAATGGTTGCTATACACCTGACACAAAGCAAGCACACAAATATTTTTTCGAATGAACAGAGATTAACTCAGGCAAGCGTCATGCAAACTGCGAAGTGCTGCATATCTAAGTGCTATTATATCCTGCTGCCCACGGCCCCTGCTATGCCCTGAACCCCAGGATCATTTTTATAAACCAGACTGCTCCCATGTCCCCTGACAACTGGCCTAATCCTGACAGCTACAGGAACGGATCTAACCAGTGATTATTCTCCCAACTGAATCTCCTTTTCAGAAAAGCAAATGGTCTTGCCTTTATTTATTCCACTAATAATACGTTTCCTGGGGGCCATACCTCAGTGGTCTTCCGACCATTTGGGACCACAGGGGCCACTCTGTCAGGGAAAAGACTGTCCTAGGCACTTGTGCCTGTCAGAATATGACGGAGGTGAGGTGGGGAAAGATCTTTAGTGAAATCCTAATATGTATATCAAGAGTAAAACCACCTTAGGACAGCCAGGTGGCTCAGTCGGTTAAGCACCAGCCTTCAGCTCAGGTCATGGTCCCCAGGTTCTGGGATTGACCCTGCATTAGGCTCCCTGCTTGGTGGGGAGTCTGTTTCTCCCTCTGCCCCTCCCAGTGCTAGTGCTCTCACTCTCTCTCAAATAAATAAAATATTTTTTAAAAAATCTCAAACTTCATGTCGTATTAAAAAGAATGTCAAGAAAAATTACAATAGGGAATATCCCCAACAGTGCCAATTAAGAACCAGGATCCAGGGGCGCTTAGGTGGCTCAGTTGGTTAAGCAACTGCCTTCGGCTCAGGTCATGATCCCGGAGATCCGGGATCGAGTCCCACATCGGGCTCCCTGCTCGGCCAGAAGCCTGCTTCTCCCTCTCTCACTCCCCTTGCTTGTGTTCCCTCTCTGGCTGTGTTTCTCTCTGTCAAATAAATAAAATCTTTCAAAAAAAAAAAAAAAAGAACCAGGATCCAGTGGTGCAACTAAATTGCAATTAGGCTTCATAAATGTCGAGATTCAGATAGTCACAAATCACCAACTTCATTCTTAACCTCAAGCACAAATGAACAAAGGGGCCCTCACATCAACATTGCTGTAGCAGTGGTTTAGGAAAAACAAGGTCTACCAATAGGAAAATGAAGTCGGTTACAGCCCTACGATGAAAGGTCAGGAGACCATTTAAAGGAGACGGATGTCCATCTGCACGGGCAGCTCTTGAAAGGCAGATGTTCCACAGTGATGCATACACTATGACGCCATGTATGTCAACTTTTGAAATATAAACGATAATTATGTGTTGCTTATGAATCCATGCACAGTAAAACTATAAGGACACGTACCAAAAAACGTGTACCACCTTCAGGAGAGTGAAGGCGTGGGGATGGGGTCAGCAGTTCGCCTGCAAAGCTGTACTTTTAAATAAAGCGGAATGACTAGAGCGCAGAGCAACTGCGAGCGACGTCGGGCTGTTGTGGGCATGTGTGCGTGTCCATCACCCGCCGGCTCCCGCACATGAGAATCAGCCTTTCCTCCCGATCACGACTGTCCTGGTGAGCCTGTCACGTCGTGGCCCTCTTCTCTGCCCGCATGCAGGTGCTTGCACTTGCTCTGGGCAGTGAGGGGTTTCCAACCGCAGATGCTCTTCTGACAAAAGCCAGCAAGGTGGCGGCAGCCCGCCCGCCCCGGGAAGCACTCACCTCCTTCACAACGCTGTAGGCCTTGGCCACACCTTCCCGCAGGTCCACTGGCTGGTGAGCTAAGCGGTGATGGGGAAACCTTTTGATCTTCTTGGGCTCAATAGAAAGGGTCCCAGGAGACACCATGTCATAAGCGGTCTCTGCTGCTGCCTGAATCATTTTATCAGAAAGTAAAAAAAGAATGAGAAGAAAGGCTGCAGAGCTATGCTCCAACAGTGCACTTGCCATGGGAGCTGGGAAGAACAGAGGGTCTCAAAGGCCCTGCCTACCGCAGGCGCGTCGTAGTGCCAGGAGTTCTTCATGACAAAAACCTAGCACTTCTATCACAAGAGCATTAAAGGGCAAACTAGGAACTAATATCTGCATTGAGCCGACTGCTTTGGTCTCTCCTCTGTCCCTCTGAAAACACTCTCCATGTCACCAGATTAATCGAGAATGTCCTTTCTGTGAACAACTGGATATGGTCAACTGGAGCTTAACACTTAACATAACGAACCTTTCCACAACTACTGCTTGATCTCTACTGCCTCCTTCCCGTTTAGCTAGGACCTATTCACGCAAATGAGGAAAATAAATCCTCAACTTAACAGCTACAGTTTAACCGAAACAGGCAAACAAATCTGACACTGTATTCCACTGCATTATTGTACGAATTATTTAACACTGGAGAGCGGAGCAATAAAAAAACAAAACAAACAAACAGAAAACCCCAAAAAAATGCACGATATTAAATCATAAATAAGGTATCTATTCTCAGCATTTTGTATATTTCACAGTATCTTTTTAAAAACATGCAGGTCCCAAGCATTTTACATCCTTTTCCTCTCTGCAGAGGGTAGGAAGGCAGTCGGTGGCGAGTACCTGTATGGTCTGAACCATCCTGTTGGTGAGCTCTAGAGCAGCCATTGCTGTTGAGGTGCCAAAGGACGCAGCGCCTCTCTGGAACCCCCTGACGATGCGGCCATCCTTCCGGTACTGCTCTATCGGTAACCAGACCAAGTCCTTTAGGCCTTGCACTAGAAAAACAGTCAACACAGAGAAATCGGCAGGACTGCTGGAGCTCAGAGCTCTGCTCACTCTAACCCCAAGTGGGACCCAAAGTGCCCTTACACGTGTGTATGACCACACAGAAGTTTTCTAAGAAGATGGCCCTCACACAGACTGTCCCAAGGACACCCATAACTCCAAAGGGGTTAAGAATCACAGATCAAGCAGAATAAATCATCTTTTGATTAAAAAAGAAAACTCACCTAACTGTACTAATGAATGCATAGGCCCAACACCTCCCAGGATTCCTGGTAGCTGGTTCTTCTTAATGTCAGTAAGCCATTCGGTGATTGCATATGAAAACAATTTGTCAACACCTAGCAAGCTAGAGCAAATGACTATTAGTATACAGAAAAGAGAAAGAAATTTGTAGGTTCAGATAAGTTGGGGACTTTTTTTTTAATTTTTAGTTTCAGGGGTAGAATTTAGTGATTCATCAGTTGCACAGAACATTCAGGGCTTGCTACATCAAGTGCCCTCCTTAATGCCCATCACCCAGTTACCTCCCCACCCCCGCCCCCTATAGTAACCCTCAGTTTGTTCCCTACAGTTAAGAGTCTCTTATGGTTTGCCTTCCTCCCTGTTATTTTATTTTTCCTTCCCTTCCCTTATGTCATCTGTTCATCACCTGAGTGAAATCATACGGTATTTGTCTTTCTCTGACTTAGTTCGTTTACATAATAAGTTGGGGGGGACTTTTTAACTTAAGACAAAAGAAAATTTACCAGTTATGAGGACAAATTGTTATAGGTGTTCAATCTGAATATATATACATATATAAACATATGCACACACACATATAATCCAGCTTAATGTCAGTAATTCCTATAAAACTTCGGTGACATATATAGACATGTTCTTCCACTGCTCCTATTTCTTGAACATCTAAAGCTCCAGTACAGGGGCGCCTGGGTGGCTCGGTTGGTTGAGTATCAGACTCTTGGTTTCACTTCAGGTCATGATCCCAAGGGTCATATGATCGAGTCCCACATCAGGTTCCGTACTCAGCACAGAGTCTGCTTGAGATTCTCTCTCTCCCTCTTCCTCCCCCTCTTCCTCCTCCTCCCCGCATCTGCATGTACATTTGCACATGCTTACTCTCAAAGAAAGAAAATCTTTAAAGCTCTAGCACAGGATTAACTTAATATCTATAAATTGCTACATGGGTCTCAGCTACTACGAACCATTATGTTATGAACTTCCAGTCTTTTTGCTAAATAAATGAATTTATGACTTCATTAGTTTTATTAAATTATTTAAAATTTTATTAAACCATTACTATTTTTAATCATTAAAAAATAATTATAGCTATTTTGGAAAAATACTACTCTGTTCAAACTACTACTCTCTCAGGATAAAAAGTAGACCCTAATCAGTAAGCCTCCTCTAAAAATGAGCTCTCTGCACACAATAATGTAAAATAATGATTTATGTTTGCTAGGAAAAGTCAATGTTCGGTTTGTTGTAAACTAACTCCAGTCACTATACTATAAAAGCCTCGCATGATAAAAATCGACCTACCCATGCCGGTAGAAAAGCCGCTTCAGCTTCAGCTCTGAGCAGTTTAACTGGGCCAGACCAATCAGAATCCCAGCTAGCGTACCCTTTAAAAATAAAATAAGCCAGATCGATGTGTAACTGAGAGACTGAATATTTAAAGTAGTGGTCATTTGGGCAAGTCAAAGTAATATTCATTCGCTAATGCAGCTAAAACACTTGAAATATTTACAGTAAAAAATACATACTTAATAATATACATTACCCAATTTACATTAAATTTTACTCATGGGTTAAGTAAATAATGTTTACTTTAAGAACAGAGTTAAATTTTAAAATCCTGCACTTCAAACACGTAAAACATGACAGAAAAAGTTTAAAAATTAACTTCATCAGAAAAACAAAGGAGATAATTTTGTAGAGTATATTTATACAAAGTTTCCAAACCTGATCCATTGAGACGTGTTTGCCATGATAATCGAGTCGAATAGGAACTTCAGACGTGAATCTAAATTCTCTGAAGATAAAAAAAAAAAAAAGGAGGAGAGTTCTTTATATTCCAAAGTACGTATGGTTGAAATTAGATATAAATTAATTTGTTCAATTGGATAATAAAAACTAAACCACAAAATAAATAAGGTGAATATCGCAAGGTCTAAATAAAGGGCAATATCTTTTAGCTCCACCTTTTTTTTAAGGTCCTACAACAACTAAACTAATGTTAATCATCTTATACATTGTATTTATTTTATTTAAATTTTTCTGTTAAAAAATTTTTTATTTAAATTTTCTGTTAAAAAACTTCTAGTTTACTAAATGTTTACCTTACAAAAATTTATTCTGGCAGATATCCTCAATTTATACAGAATAATAAAGGAAAACTTCAAGATCAAACCAAATAATATAATCATTACCAAGAAGTAAAAAAGAGAGAAGAGGTAAGGGATTTATTTCGGCTCCATGACGATGCAGAGCACGCCCAAAAAGCCAGCCACCAATCCCAGTTTCACCAGTTACACATCATGCAATTATGGGCAAGGAACCTAACTCTGGGCCTAAAGGTTTTAGTCAACTGCCACCCATGCTGGTGAATTTTAGTGAGCATCCTTGAAATTAATGTTTATAAAAACGATATCAACACACAAGCACTGGGAGTTCTGTAAGAATGAAATCATAGTTATAAATCTATGTATCACCAATGGTATACATCAAACAAAAGGAGCCAACTTCCCAAAGTTGGATGTAAAGTGGACTTAAAACACAATTTTTCTACAGAATTAATGTCTGCATTTATATCCTAAGCCATTCCACGAAAGTCCAATTTAACCCACAGTAAAATGGAAAAGCTGTATTTAAACATCAACCATTTAAAGAGCCTGGGACCCCAGGCTCCCTCGTCTTCCAAAGAGTAGGAACAGAAATCCACAGCTATTTTAAATAGTCAAATAAAAAACCAAAAACATTTTTCTAAGTGAGACTACGCAAGCTAGGTAAAAAGTGTCAAATTTCTTTGCTTTCAGGCCAGAACTGTTAATGATTCAATTTTTTTTGGACTGGTTATCCAGTGTTCACAGAAACCAAACTAGGAGTTCATGTGTGATTAATATTAAATAAGAATTTGAATTATTACCTAAGAAAAACAATTTTTGGGTAGCAAAAAAATTTAAGGATCAATGTGGGAAAGTAATAGAAGAGATTCTTCTTTCCTGGTGAAACATTTAAAACTGCCAGAGATCATCTATCCCAGGATCTTTCCAATTCTCATGTTATTTTTTTTCTCTATTTTCTACAGTATACTAGATACATAAACTATGAAAGCACTTTAAATTGTTACACTGCCCACTCTGGACCATGCCCAAAGTCTAACCTGAAGTCAGCTTGAAAAGACAGAATCTGGGGATGATCAAAGTCCGTGGGAGTACAGAAAATGAGAACTAACTGATGGTCCCTCACAACACAGGTGGCTTCGATCTTCTTTCTCATTTCAACAGAGCCAAGGCTCCAGGCCCACCATGAGGGGCCAGGAAAGAAGGGAGATGGGAAGAATGAACAGGTGCGAAAATGAGGCATAAACTCCAATGTGCAAGCAGCTAGCCTGAGTCGTGGGGCAGGAGCGGGAGCAAGTGGGCCTTCCCTGACAGTGCTGAATGAGCCAGGGAGCGAAGGGCCAGGAAAGACACAGCACTCACAGGGAAGGGCCGATGGAAAACCAAACAGAAAATGTCCACACAGGAGATGGGAAGCACAGGGAAGCCAAGGTGCGTAAGGGAAAAGAAGAAAGGACACCATGTTTGAGGAGGTACAAATAAGTCATAACAGGGACCGGGAAGAGAGACAGAAGGAACAAGCTAAGAGAAAAAGGGCATTCCTGCTACAGAATCAAAAAAAGTAACTCCTGAACCAGGGTTACCATGTGTAATCAAGGACCACATGTAACCAGGACACACGGAGCCCACACGTAAATAAAGACACCAGTTACTATCTGACAGTGCAAAGAAAAGCTGGTGTAACCTCACAAGTAGCGGTACACAGACACATTAAAGAACCTGCGAAACACTGAAACAATTTCATGTGCTATCAAAATTAAGTGATTTACCTAAAAAACACGGGTTGATCACTAAATGATGCTTCTTCAGCTGAGAAGTCCTTCTCTTCCTCCCCATTAACCACTTCCACTGAATTGGCACCATTGTCTTGGGAAGGCTGCTTTGGCCCAGGGAAAGAAAGAACTAGACTTGGCTCCTTGGAGGTGCTGAAACGCCTTGGCAAAGTGCAGGTGACATCAGCTCCAGGAGACTTTTTGACTGAAAAGGTAATGTGCACACTTGAAAAACTAGGAATGCTTCTTTAGAGCAACCATTTAAAATTAATGTGGTTTTAACTTGTTTTGCTGCATTTAATAAACACAACTGCTGCCAGAGAAAACTGACTTCCACCTTTTAAATTATTACTCTTACAGAAACTGCACTTGCAAAATAGAAAAAAGAAACACAAACCCTTATATAAATGAGGATAAAGACTGTAAGTACACTCTCAAAAAGGCCTCAGAACAATCAGAATCAATCCAAGTACTTGTTATAGACTTTTCCCAACTATATACATTTAATACCTTCTGGATCTGGAGCTATTAGAAGCTCTACTTCTGTGGAAAGACTTGTGAAGAAATCCTTCAGGAAGAACAAGGCATCCTAAAATGAAAAGACATAATTAAAACCGAAGGGCAGGTGCGGGGTGGGCGGCAGGGACATCTACTTCTAAAACTACAAAGTATCTCAAAGTCCCACATTTTACTCATATACCACTATAATTTTTTGAGTTCTGACTCTCTGTGAGTCACTCAGCCTATTCCCCATCTCTCTCTCTCTCTCTCTCTCTCTCTCTCTCTCTCTCTCTCTCACACACACACACACACACACACACACACACACACTCCTTGTTAATTCTCACAACTCTGAGAAAATTATAGATGTGAAAATTAAGATACAGAAGTTAAAGGCTACACAGCTGTTTCTAAATCAGGAACATTCTGGTTTTCTCAGGAATACGGCGCCCCTGCCCTTGGACACCAGTGCACAGTGCAAACGGATGGCAGCGGGCCGCTCACTGCCACGAGGAAGCAGCAGCCGGCGGCCAGGACGCGTGTGTGCACCCGCAAGCTCTTACTACCTCATTTCTGCCTTTACTGCTACGGTCTATTGACTTATCACATTTTCGCCATTGGACAAGATACTCAAAATTAAAATCTATAAAATCACCCAGTGTGGGCTCTTCTGAAGTGATATAAGAACACAAATGCACGGGCCCGTCTTGATGCTGTCCGAGGGAGCCACATTTGCCTGATGCAGCAGCTTTGTTCTACCCACCTCACACACCGACAGACCCCTTTCAGAAAATATGGAAGTTAAATGCCCATTCTTTCTTATTCTTCCCTTCCATTTAAAAAAAAAAATCTCAATTAATATAAAGCATTAGTATTGTACCAAAATGCAATGTGGTGGGGTAGGCTCATATTTGGTACAACATTAATATTGCACCAGAATGCAATGTGGTGCGGTAGGCTCATATTTGTCAGCATACCCTAAGGATCTGATCAACTACTAATCACGTTTATCAGAAATATGAATGATGAAAGTCAGAAAGGTATTTTTCTAGGTGACGTGAGGGAGTCTGAGGGATAGGACTAAAGAACAAGCAGGTACTTTCAATAGAACTGAAAATACTTTGGTTCTACAGTAAGGCAGTGGGTTCATGAACTGTTCATTACATTATGCTTTACATTTATATATTTATATTTTGTTATTTACATTCCATACATATATATCACACAGATATGTGTTCATATATACAAACATCTAACATACGTATATCAAATATTAAATGTTTACAAATTTAATAGTACCTAAAATAATATTCTTTGACCACTAGATGGTGATATTTTAACACAATAAATACTTCAACTCTATGATGGCCTTCAAAACACACAAGAGAAAATTCCCAGGTATAAATATGCTCTTAAATAAAAAAGAGAGAGAGAGAGAGAAGACCACAGAGGCAGTGGCTTTTATCCATTTTCACTACAAATGCACAAAACAGAAGAAGGGATACTAATTTTCAGCATTTCAATATGCTCTCAGAAGTTCTGATTTTGTTATTTATGCTAAACTCTTTACAAGTCAATAAAACAACCTAACTTTAAAACTAGCAAGGCACAGACACTTCACAAAAGGGAACACAGATGCCAAATAAGCATATGGAAAGATGCTTAGCTTCATTAGTCATCAGGGAAATTCAAATTAAAACCCAATGAACAGATAAAATCATTAAAACCAAAACGACAGCATCAGATCTGGTCAGAATGTGAACCAGCAGCAGCTCTCAGGTTCCTGGGGGGTGGGAAGGACACACAAGGGTACAACCACCAGAGAAAACTGGCAGCTGCTTATGATGGCCTGGAAGTTGTTTATAATATCCAAGACAAAGAGGACTTGTACACAAACTTTGTAACAGCCTTATTCCTAAGAGCCCAAACCAAGAAAACCACCCACATATAGATCACGTAAATGGATACACAAACTGTGGTGCGGCCATACAGTGACATCTGTCCTCGCAACAGAAAGGAACCGACGGAAGTGAATAGACACACCTCCGCCCAGAGAGCCAAACACACTATTTACATGAAGCTGGGGGATGGAAAACGCGAACCTATGGCTATGGAAGAGAAACGAGGGGTTATTTTAGGGTCCTGGAGACTGACCACAAAGGGACATGGGGGACTCTGAAGGGAACAGAAAACACTATTTCAACTGTTGGTGGTAGTTACTCGAGTGTATCTGTCAAGGTCAAACTGTACACCCCAAATCCTGGTACTTTATTATATGCAAATTATAGCTCCATACAATCAACTTCTTAAAACTTTAAAAAATGTGGTTTATTATTAGTATTATGTTTTTTTACAAACTTAGGCTATAGTTATTTCTAGCTTTAAGAAGATACAAACAGTATCCTCTATCACAGGACAGAAGTGTTAAAAATAATTAATTATAATGTCATACTCAGGCAATCAAGTAATGAGGCTAAAAAAACCACAAATGTGCAAACTAGCACTGCTACATACTCACCATCTCGAACCTCAGCCAAGCACATACTCACCTTACCAGAATGGCCTCACATCTCCTCTCACAACCTGAATTGGGCCCTCAATGCCTTCACACCAACCTTAATGCAGCTAACTCCACCACATTCCTTATGACCCACAGCAAGGCCACCTCCTCCGGAAAGCCTTTCCTGATTACCCCTCACTCTTCTGAACTCCCTGCCTGGCTTCGGAGCCCCTTCTTCTGGGGCATATCTCGCTATGCCTATTTTCACCACTGGGACTCACCACAGGGTGTTAAAGTCCTCTGTCTGATGTCAGTCTCCATGCCCATACAGAGGTCTTTGAAGATGGGGATGTTCACTTATCTTTGTATCCCCAGCACCCCTGTACAGGACCTGGGACGATACTGACACTCAGCAAATCATGTGGGGCGAACAAGTCTCTCCTCCCTGTGCAGATTTCCATGCAGTGCCCACTGGAATGGACGCAGGCTAGGAGAGGCAGGGTCTGGCCTCTTCGCAGCTGAGATCTCAAACTTCCTCGTTACGTGGTCCACATCATCTACTTGGCCTGCCCCACATGACAACTGCTCCCTCTGCCCAGGGTCCTATGGGCACACTGAGCTTTGGAAGCAACCGCCCTGAACTTCAGTGGCAATGCAGCTTTTTTGAAAACATGAGAAAACAGCGTGTTGCTTTCCTACTTACTATCTACGATCTAATTAAGAGAATAAAGTCAGAGACATGCTTAGTAAGAAAAATATCACTCAAAGCATTATCCTTCTTCAACTGACTTGATTTCAAAGAAAAAATGGAGAATAAAAGTATCTGGTTTTCTTCGGAAGACCATTTGCTTTCACAAATGGTAGGCACAGTGATCTTAGAAGGTGCCAGCCAGAAAAGACATTTGTGGAATGAACCCATCAGCACACACATACAGCGCGCTGTGCTCTCTTTGGGTTCTTATCTTGGGGAATAATTTCTCCTCCTCTTCAGGTCAGACTGAATGGTGATTTCCCTGTTTTCTCAAAGATTAGCATCTTCCCATATCAAAATCACAATGCTTTATGGTTCTAAGAAATTAAGCTCAGTATTAAAGAAAAAAGTCTATTAAAACTGGGCAAAGCACCTGGGTGGCTCAGCTGGTTAAACGTCTGCCTTCGGCTCAGGTCATGATCCCGGAGTCCAGGGATCGAGTTCTGCAGCAGGCTCCCTCCTCAGCAGGGAGTCTGCTTCTCCCTCTCCTCACAATCTCTCCTCCCTCCTCATGATCTCTCTCCCTCTAATAAATGAAATCTTAAAAAAAGAGAGAGAGAGAAAGAAAGAAAAAGGAAAAAGAAAACGGAATTTGCTACGTCTAGCAAAGTCAGACCACAGAGATGCGTCCTGCTCAAATTCCTGGTCACACTTATCGCCACAGGAGAATCTCCCACAAATGCTGGCTTGTGTTCCTATTCAGATCACGGGCCCATGCACAGACACATCAGAATATGGGTAGCCAAAGAAATTCTTCCCATAAGGAGAGAAAATAAATCTAAAGTACCACTGGCAAGTCTGTCCCAGGTCAGAAGCTACAAATATTAATGTGAAACTGTGCTGAACTTCTGTGCTTCACAAGACATTCTTTTCTGAGAAAATGTCTATATTTTTACAAGATAGTTATTTAATACCTTATTCCTGAATGTGTTACTTATTTTAATAACCAGTCACTGTTACTCAATCCGCACCACGTGAGCAAACCAACAGTGCTATTCCACACACTCTCCTTCTCACGCCCGTGTAAGGTAGAATGGGACAGTTCTGCTGCTTCAAAAGCAGACTATTTGAAGAATTCCAGTTATTTTCTTCAGGTGTGACATGCTTTGGCTAATAAGAACAACAGCTAATACTTCTGATCTTTACCATTGTGTGCCAGGCACCAAACTAAATATTTAACCCACGCTAGTCTCATTTGATCCTTAGTTTTTAAAAAATAAT
Organism: Spilogale gracilis; assembly: GCA_004023965.1. Classification (NCBI taxonomy): domain Eukaryota; kingdom Metazoa; phylum Chordata; class Mammalia; order Carnivora; family Mephitidae; genus Spilogale; species Spilogale gracilis. The sequence goes on along the minus strand of PITA01005764.1, from coordinate 70,421 downwards.
TCTGTATCTACTTCTATTACTTCGATTTTATCAGTGAAGAAAGTGAGGCTTGGAGAACTTGCCCAAAGCCACACAACTAGGGAAAGAGAACCAAGGTGTTAACCCCAGTCTGACCCCCAAACCTGTGCCCCTCAAGGCTCCACTGCAGACTGAAGAGTATCACGTGCTCCACACCCTGAATCTAGTTTGCCCAAGAGGTGCCAACTGCCTATTAAACAGCTGAGTCAAGGCGGAACCCAGAACACTTTGGTGGAAATGCCTGCTAGAATATAGCAAGGTGGATTTCTTTAGGTCTTTCCACAAATCTGCTGTTTGTAACCTGTGAACAGGTACCTAATTAATAATCTGTCATCTTGCCCAAGGAATTCTCATCCAGGTGTGGTGGTTAAGAGACAAGCCCTCCGATCTTTCGATCACAGATAACAGGGAGTCCTTTCCTACGCTTTGAAAACACCTGGGTACCTGCCCGAGTGTGTGTCCATGAGCATGGGAGAGTGGGAAGCAGGAGCTGAGTGCGAGTTCGTGGGGACAGTGAGGAGACTAGAACAGAACGTCTAATAATGTTTACTCACCAACAGTTCAGATTCCAAACGTCTAATCAGTCTGCCCTGTTCTTCACCAGCAGAATTCTTTAATTACGCAACTTTCGTAACAGTTAAATAATAATAAACATTTTAATTCACCTAAACTGAATCTCTCCTTCTGAATGTGGGACACAGAAGCCGAATTCCATACACGATGCTTGCAGTACAAACCTGGTCAATATTGAGGCGAAGTGGCATCAGGGACACTCTCAAGCAGCACTCCTGTGGTGACCTGCCGGACTCTGGGCGCACGTGTAATGCTTTCACTGTCAACTATGAGATAAGAAAAACATTTTTCCCCAACATATATTACAACCTTGCTTTCATTAAAAAAAAAAAAAAGAAAGAAAGAAACAAAAGAAAAAGGTCTCATTTCTATTACTTATAGGAGAACTAAAAGTGGAGTTGTATCCCCTTTTTGTTTAAAGGCCTGAATCACACTTTTCTGGGCCATACACTCCCTCTTTAGTGGGAAAGACATAAACAACAGTGTGGTATGGGCACTTCAGGATCTGCTGGGCCTCTGGAGCGAATCCATAGGGCCACACTCCAAAGACAGCTTCTAGGATGTTTTCTCCTTGCAAATCTGAGTGAATCATTCCTATTCCACTACAACTCACAAACTGTTAGAAATCCAAAACACTTCCAGCAATAGTAAATATTTTGTGTAGACTACCATGGACTTCTGGTTTTCCTCAGGTAGCAATATATTGGCAATTACAATTAATAGACCTAAAAGTGACATGTAAAATAATTTTTAAATAATAAAACTTTAAAGGGCACCTAGGTGGCTCAGCTGGTTAAGCATCTGCCTTCAGCTCAGGTTATGATCCCAGAGTCCTGGGATCGAGTCTCACATTGGGGAACTGGGGCAGGGAAGATCCCTGCTTAGTGGGGAGTCTGCTTCTCTCTCTGCCCCTCCCCTCAGCTCATGCTCATTCACTCTGTCTGAAATAAAATCCTTAAAAATAATAAAACTTTAAGCAGCATATTTAAAAAGGCTTTTCACAATATGGAAAAAAACCTTCAATTTTCCCCACAATCTCAATCTTCTGCAGTCAGATACAATAAACATACTTTTCCAAAACGAATATACAACAAAAAATATGAGGTCTTAAATCTTACCATGTTGGAATGAGCTTTGCGAGGCATTTCTTTACTGCAATACAGGTACAAAAACTTATTCATTTGTGATGTTGCCAGACGATCTCGAATTTCAAGATCCTGCACGATGAACACCTGCCGGGAGGCTGGGTGCTCTAAGAGGCGAGAGTCACACTCTGGTTTGCAAGGCGGGTAGACCTCGTGCTGAAACTTCACCTTCACAGACAAGAAGGAACACACGACCATTTTTTTACCTTTTATTTAAATTAGATTTCTTCCTTAAAATGCAAAATATCACCCATCACTTTCTTTGAATTCTCAAGTTCTGATTCCACTTTTGGAGAACAGAACATTCCTTCATTTGCTCACTTTATTCATCTACGTGTGCCCCACCACACAAGGATAAGCTCGACTGACAACTGCCATTTGATCTTGGCAAAATCCCTATCCTTTTCAAGCAAAGCCCTCTATAAGGATAATACAAAAAATTATCATCTTGCATACCCATGAAACTGCTTGAAAAAGCATCAGTGGAGGTAAGGCTCAAGTGCCAAGGTGGGGCAAGGATACAGTGAAATGCACGGAATCTTCTTCACAACAGTATTTCCCTGTTAAGTACCCTAATATATGACACTTAGCACAGCCCAGACAAGCTGGAAGAACTGACTGCGTACTATGTCACTGGCGACCTAGAGGTACTGGTCTCTAGACATTCGTGAAGGACCTGACACAGGTCCTACCCAACAGCGGCCCTCCCACACAGATTCTCCAGGGCAGGTGTTCCCCAAGTGTGGTCCTTGGAAAGGTAATATCAGAATTACCTGGGAACTCATTAAAAATGCAAATTCATGGGCCCCACCTCACACTGATTCAGAAACTCTGGGGCCCAGCAACTTGTGTTTTAACAAGCCCTCCAGGGAATTCTGATGCTTACTCAACTGAGAGACACTCCTCTAGGGACAGCCTGGGAAAACAAAAACAAAACAAAACCCCTAAAACTTCTGGGAACATTTGAGAAAGAGAAAGTAAGTTTTACAAGACTCCTGCATTTTTCCTGTTCCAAAAGGCTGGGACTTATGGCTCAAGACCACGAGGTTTGCGGAGTAACTAAAGAACCCCCATTAATGCTTCTACTTCAGTTGCTTTTTCCTTTCAAAATACTATCTTACCTTGCTTAACTGTATTTCCATTAAAAAGTCATGGTTTCTTCCTTTTCCCCCACATACCATGTTACGTCCATGCCTTGTGGGAGTGTGAGAAGGTGAACTGTGGGGACTGCTATAATGGGGGGAAAACAAAACCACCTTTTGTTAAACGAAATATTCAAAGAAAGGTAATGAACAACCTCAGGAAAACAGCATTATAAAAAGAGGGAAATAAGATTATAGAACTATTAACACATTGCCACAAACTGCATTTGTCTATATCAAAGCCACATCTTTATGCTTTGGAGACACCGAGAACGTGAATTTTATTACTGCCATTGTGGCAATCATCTGCCTGCTAAATATGCAGAACTACAGAAAAACCTAACTGTGGTAATGGTGTTCACATAACAGGAAACGGAAAAATGAGACCTCCTGAGAAGTTCTTTGTTACTTCAGAAACTCCTTACAGTCACAATACATATCCTAAAAAACCCAATCAATACCTGCCCCCCCACCCCCGCAAAAAAAAACAAACAAAACCACTTTCTTTTTTTTTAAGATTTTATTTTGACAGAGTATGAGCAAGAGAACAGAAGCAGGGGGAGCTGACTGGGGCTCGACCCCAGGGCCCTGGGATCATGACCTGAGCCTAAGGCAGATGCTTAATTGACTGAGCTACCCAGGCACCCCTGAAAAATCACTTTTAAACAGAAAGTCTCTACACTGTTGTGCCAGAGATTACCATTCCCTGAAGCCTTTTCTGATCCTCCGACCCTAATGAGAATGTTCACTCCCCCTGCATGTAGGCTGGCTAGTCCTCTTTTAGCTCCACCTAACAACGCATTCATCTAACAAGTACTTCCAAGAGCACGGACCCCTTGCCTGGCACTCTGCTGGATGCGAGAGATTCAGGGCCATGCCTTGTCCCTGCCCCGAGGCACACGCTTCACTTCATTGCCCTCATCTGCTTACATAATGGTCCTTTCAAACCGAGGGCAGGGTCTGGGTTTTTTTGGTTTTGTTTTTGTTTTTTTTTTAAAGATTTTATTTATTTATTTGACAGAGAGAAACACAGCCAGAGAGGGAACACAAGCAGGGGGAGTGAGAGAGGAAGAAGCAGGCTTCCCGCCGAGCAGGGAGCCTGATGTGGGGCTCGATCCCAGGTCTCCGGGATCATGACCTGAGCCGAAGGCAGTCGCTTAACCAACTGAGCCACCCAGGCGCCCCCTTTTTCTTTTTTTTAAGATTTTATTTATTTGAGAGCAAGCATGAGAGACAGATGAGTCGGGGGGAGGAGGAGGTGCAGAGGGAGAGGCAGAAGCAAGCTGCCTGCTGAGCAAGGAACCTGATGTGGAACTTGATCCCAGGACCCTGGGACCATGACCAGAGCTGAAAACAGACACCTAACCCACTGAGCCACCCAAGCGCCCCAGGTTCTTATATACATATATATAATATATATAATATTTTTAATTAATTAATTTATTTATTTATTTATTTATTTTTATTTGACACAGAGAGAGATCACAAATAGGCAGAGAGGTAGGCAGAGAAAGAGGGCTCTCAGCAGAGAGCCCGATGTGGGTCTTGCATCCCAGGACCCTGAGATCATGACCTGAGCTGAAGGCAGAGGCTTAACCCTTGAGCCACCCAGGCACCTGGGTCTTATTCATTTTAGTGAATGTGCTTCTAACACGGCTCCAGCACATGGTAGGTACCCCAAAAACTTTGCTGAATAGAAATCACTTAAGTCACCATATTTTCATAAATATACAAATAAGGCAACTAGGTTTACAAATGAAAAGTTTTACATTAAAAGAATTACATTTAAATTACATAATTTTCAATATTACTTTGTTAATAATTCTTAAAATGACAAATTCTAGGAGGCCTGGATGGTTCAGTCAGTTAAACATCTGTCTTTGGCTCAGGTCATGATCCCAGAATCAAGCCCCATATCAAGTTCCCTGCTCAGCGGGGAGTCTGCTTCTGATTCTGCCCCTTACTCTGACCATGCTGCCTCTCTCCCTCCCTCAAGCATGCTCTCTAATAAATTTTTTCTAAAAAAAAATGACAAATTCCATGTCTTTTTCTAGGAAAAGAATATAATGGAGTAAATTAAAAAATAATTTAAAAAAATGCAGAAGTCAACTTACATGTAACTTTTAGCTGGAGAAGTAGGAGGGACTGTTCCAAAATCCTTTCCTCCATAAAGATGCCAAACAAGAGAGACTTCTTTAACAACATAGCGGACCACAGGGATAGGGAAGTGCAATGGGGCTTTGCTCGTGTCGGTCTTCTTAGCAGGCTGACTAAAGTAATTCTCTCTTATTACAATTGCATCATCGACCATCACTTTTACCACTGGCTCTTCCTCTTTCTCCTAAAATAAGCAGGGAACACACACGGTCTGGTCTCAGTAGAAACCACTGATTACGCTATGTATTTCAAGATTTCTTGATTCTGCATTCTTTCTAGCAACAACATCAATATATGAAATGAGCAAGTACTGGTATTAATCATCACACTGGATACTCTGCATTAGTCTGCATCAAAAGGACTTTCTGTTCTATGTAAACCACTCCACAAGGAGTATTTCATAGTCTTCAATCTAGCTTTTACCGCTTGATAATAAAAAGGCACAGATCGAGTGGGTGTGTGCTGATGCGGATGTGTGTGTGGTGTGTGTGTGTGTGTTTATAGTTCTTTAATTCAAAGTCAAGACTATATTCCAAATTTAACATACTTCCAATATACGGACCAAATTATCATGATCCTAATAATGAAGTTATCCTGAGTTTGACTGCTTTTATTTTTCTTTTTTTAATTTCCCAGGATGCAGTAAAATAAATACATTCACCAAGTTACTACTGAGCAGTTTAATATGTACATATGCTAAATGATGATTCAGGAAGTTCAAGTCCAGCACCAACGCTTAGCCATTCCAGTGAGCTGTGCATTCATTACATCAAGACCATATTTTTTAAATGGAAGCATGACTCTCACATGGCAATTACACTTATCAACCATCCATCAGCCTTCACACAAACCATGTCTTACTTTTCCCAATTCTTGGACTAGCAACTCCTGTTAGCACTTCTTTTGCCATTTCCTTGCCCTGAAGAGCTACCTTCACTACATACATCTGTGGTTTGATAATCTATGTAGAAAATTTTTCCCTGAAACTAATAATACACTATATGTTAACTAACTTGAATTTAAATAAATTTAAAGAACAATTTTTTTCAATTTTGGAAATATTAAGCATTCTTCTCTGAGTTTTAGAGCAATGGGTCACAGAAATAGTATGGCAAACATTTGCAAAGCCTCAATAATAAATTACAAAATGAAGTCACTGTTAACAGCCAAGAGTTATAAAAAAATCTAAAAACTCGTTCTTAGGTACCCTTTGGTCAATTCAACTTACAAAACTACCTTAAGACCTCAATTCTATTATCCATTTATTACCTGACTGTTTGCTCTTGGTGCAAAAAGAATGCAAAAGTCATCATTCTCAGTGGGCACACCTGCCATTGCATCACTAATCAAGTGGTGTGTGAATGAGGTGTAAGGAGGGCCAGGCTCCTGGGACACGTTCCCACTCTCATCTGGAAACAGGAAGAGGTCTGAACAACATGGCTCCTGAGTTTGAGATTTTTCATCCAAAACACCTAGGTAAAAAAGAACACAACACTCAATTTTGGTACTTTTTCTTTTAATTTTATTTATTTCTTTGTCAGGGACAGAGTGAGTGAGAGAGAGAGAGCACAAGCAGGGAGAGCAGCAGAAGGAGAGGGAGAAGGAGACTCCCCACTGAGCAGGGAGCCCGACTCATGACTTGATCCCAGAACCCTGGGATCATGACCTGAGCTGAAGGCAGACGCCTAACTGACTGAGCCACCCAGGTGCCCCTTGGCACATTTTGAACATTAACACTTGGTAAACATTTTAACCGCGTGTCAGAAACACACTGTGTTGAAATGTTTTCGCCTGTAATATCTCATTTATTTCTTACAATAACTCTCCCATTACTAATAAAAAAAGACTGATAATAAGTTTGACATTCTCTAAGAGAATAGTAAATGATGATCTCATAAAGACACAGCGAGTGTCCTCTTAGATACCTCACATCAGAGAAGCTCAGAAATTTGGCACCAGCTGGTTAGTGTGGACTGGAGTTCTGTTGAAGCCAGAACTGCATACTGACAAGTCTGTCCTGTGGGTGGAGATCTGTAAACTTCCAGAACAGTATTGCAAGGGGAGGAACAACTGGTTACATCTGGCAGTGCCTTCCCTAGAACTATAGGGAATCTCTGTTTATAGAGAGGAGGGTGGGGAAACAGTGGCCAAGAGGGTCTTTGGCCAAGGCGTGGTGGTACCCTACAATAAACAGACTACTTTGTGGGGCATTGGATATCCAAACAGGCCACCTACTCTCAGGCAGCTGTCAATGTGATTCACAAAACACTGACTGCATGCACGCCAAAATCTGTAATGTGAACATTTTTATGCATTTTTAATACACGGATCCACTAATTATCTCTCCATTCCATCAGTCATTCCAACCACTATGATATGGATGAGAATGTGAAGATGAACAAAGTGACGTTTTAGTCTTAAGAGGCTCACAGACCCGATTTTAAAATCTTCTATGGCAGCACCTTGGCCTTACTCATCCTTTATAAGCGCCCAGTGTATCTGAATATTGAAGCTGCTCAGTAAATATTCATGAAACATTCTTTCCCACATAAGTAGGTTAGTGGCTAATACTTATTACAGATAATGTAATATGCAGGAAGCTAAAGGTTCCTACTTGTTTCCTGAGTTCTGATTTATGCTAAGTTAGAAAAGCAACAATTTAACCGCAAATCTTTATAATACGAGATAATTTTTAAGAATTAAGATTTCAGAACATATAGAAATGATTATGTTCATCCAATTAGGAAAAAATATCTTTTGGATAGATGCTTCCAGCTGGCTTTCAAAGGCTCTCCCACTGGCTGGTTCCTCCCTGCTTATCCAACCTTCCTGGCCAATTCTTTCGAATGAGAAAGGAGTTTGAGCTGCAAGATAATTAAGGCTTCTGCATGCTTCTGCACCTCTGTCAATGTTCATGACCTTGCCAAGACTATCCTCTCTCCCCCCACATCCCTACACCCCAGCCACTCTTTAAAAAATTAAGCCAACTCTTCTCACTTTCACTGAAATTTAACAAGACCATCCCAACCCTTCCAACCAGTAGCTGAGGAGCTGACACACACTGAAGCGCTTTCTCATGTCATCTCCCAATCATTCTGAGTAAAAACATCAGTCTGGCTTAGTGCCGATCCATGTCATGAAACTTGAAGCTAACAGAAAAGTTTTGTCTTTCACTTAATCCGTATCCTCACAACACCCTGGTCAGTGTTTATCTACTGGATGTTCGATCACCTCAAGTGGATTGGCTAATAAATATCCACCAAAACTCAGACTTGTCTTTTCTTTAATAAGTTACTTACTGCAGAATTTGTAAGCATACAAATAGCATAAGCCTTAAGTGAGGCCCCAGTGCTCCCGGGGAGGAAGGCCCAGCCCGTCCTACCGTTAGCCTGGGCTTGTGCAGACGCAGCGGCCTGCTGCAGGTCCACCTCCTCCATAGCATCACTCATCAAATCGCGTAACATCTGCTGGTCTGCTTCAGGAAGTACTGGACCTCGTGAGGAAGAGCGACCGCTAGAATCTACCTACAACCAAAACACCTAATTAAAAAAAAACTGAAAATGCTCTAAGAAGCAAACTGCTCAGCATGATGTTGTCCTAGAAACACATGTCATTCTACTAAGACACCAGAAACAGGAACAGTCTGCCTTCTGCCTGGCAGCTGTCCCATTCTAAGTGGTTAGCGTCATCATCATCATCCCAACGACCACCAGCAAACCGAAATAAATGTGCCAGCACCTCAAAGCCAGCACTGTGAGCTGGGGTGGTGGAGAGAGTGCACACTAGAGAAGAGAGAAGCTAAGAACACTGCAGTGAGACCCGGGGAGAAGCAGTCTCCTTCTGCAAACCGAGTGCTCCAGTCTGGCAGGGACACCCACTTACCCCATGGACACAAAGCCACTGGAGGTCAGAGTCTCATGCCTTAGGATGGACATACACTGAAGGATAGGAGGGGGCATACACAGCAGGAGAAATCTGCTAAGTGGGGGCTCGCAGGGTTCAACTACTGCACTGATGTTTAGCCATTTTGGTTACTGAACTATGGGTTCATTAAATCCAGACCACACTTTTTAAATGGGAGCATGACTCTAAAATGGAAAGATCCAACTGGAAAGAGATAATTTAAAATAACTTTTAATGAACTGGAGACTGTTTTTAAAAAGAAAATAAACAGTAGAAAGAGAGTGTCATGAATTGCCCTTTTTTCAAGATAGCACGAGCAAGGAGTCAAAATCTGAAGCATAACACATGAGAATCTGAACAAAATACAATGCAAAGCCAGTCAGACCCTTACTAGAGGCTCTATTATCTATGAGACTGAGAATCCTATTCACAGAGCAGGCCATGAGAAAGAACGAAAAAGCACTAAAAAGTTAAAAATGCTAAACAAACTGGACATTGTTCAATCTGTACATAAGACAAGACAGGGAGGTGACACTTGGGGGCATAAGAAAGCACCAACCCATAAATCAAAATATCTGAGTTTTGTTGCAATTTCTGCTACTAATTTGGGCAAATCGCCTAATTCTCTGGGTTTTAACTTGTTCATCTGTAAAACAAAGATGATAACCTTTAATCTTTAATCTATCACACAGAATGCAAGGAAATCACAAACAAGAAAATGCACTGAAAAACAAACAGAATCATATGTAACAAACAAACGATTACACTAAGTCTTCTGATAATACTACTAACACTTGCATCTATCCTCTCATAAGCATTTTTACATACGACTGGCAAGAACAAGCTCTTGCATGCTGAATGTTTTCTTTCTTCCTGGAGAAGAGATGAAAATAACTCAAGTCTAGAAGAAAGAATTCTGTTGGCTGAGAAGATTAATATTCTGAAACAAAAAATATCAAATAGGAGAATGACTTTCCAAAAAGGCCTATGGAATCATCTTTCCAGACCCATCACTCTGAAGGTAAAGAACAGACAGGTGGTTTTTCAGTTTTCCTTTCTACCTCGTGACTGTCCTCAAGACTTCGCCGCCACACACACGTCACGCACGTGGCTGCAAGGTGTCCAGGGTGAGTTAGTTCTAAAACAGTGTCGCTGGCTCTACCTTCATCTTTCTGTGAGGGGCTCCGGGCTTCATCTCCACCTTGTTTGCCGCATGTAAATCCCCATAGCTTGCGATGTACTGAATGAGATTCATTAACGCAGCACAAGAGTCCGAGCACGTTCTGATATGGACAATGTCACTGGAACAGTGTAGCTCAAAGCGTGGTTCTGTCTGGACGTAAGGGAAAGAAATGAACAGGTTTGTCACACAAGAGATAAAAATGTCTTATTTTGCATAGGCTTACATTAAAATAAAACAGAATTTTACTTGTCACAGGAAATGTATATTTATAACTATATCCTAATTTTAAAATATTTTATCAACTTTTGACCAAAATAATTTATATATATTCATATATATACATATTTTAAGATTTTATTTATTTATTCATGAGACACAGAAAAAGAGGCAGAGGCAGATGGAGAAGCAGGCTTCCCATAGAGCAGGGAGCTCAATACAGGACTCGACCCCAGGACCCTGGGATCATGACCTGAGCCGAAGGCAGATGCTTCACCAACTGAGCCCCCCAGGCATCCCTCACCAAAATAATTTTATAGTAAATTCAACTCTTTAGTCTCTCCTATAAAAAACAGAAGTAAAAATTTCCATTTATTTTAATAACTTACTTGCTCTCCATCAGAATCAGATTTCACTGCAGTTATGGTTAATTCCAGAAGCCCCATATCCATCACACGAACATAATCTAAAGTGTTTTAAATTAACAAAATACCTGATTAACAAGCCTTCAAAAAATGGATATCCAATCAACATGTAATAAAACTAGCATCTCTTTAAAATTCATGGCAGTTAGTGGTACAAATATTTAGAATGCAATGGAAATACAGTTTCATCCTATAAAAGTCCTACAATTCCCTTTATTTTACTCAGAAAAAAATAAACCTTAATTACATACAGTACATATAATGTGATGTACTTAAGTGATATTCTAAGGACAGTACAATTTCAGCTGGTGTTTAGTAAGATCCTTAGCTCAATGGCATTATTCCAGAGTTCAAATGCTCTAAAACACTCACACACAAAAACTAAAGAACATTCATCTAACTCAGTTTTGTTTTTCAACTCTTACCTCTATTCAAATTTATAGTAACATTATTACACTTGTCAGACAAATGCAAAGCAGCTTCATCCAAGATTATTCTGAGGAAACAATATAAATAAATCAAAAAAATTAACTTTGAATACATGATGTGTGATCATGACATACTTCTTTGCATCATTCTTCTGATATACAAGTTATCAAAGTCATATGTAATTTCTTACAAGTGGAATCTAGCATTTCTTTAAAACTCATTGTTTCTGGGGCGCCTGGGTGGCTCAGTTGGTTAAGCGACTGCCTTCGGCTTAGGTCATGATCCCGGAGACCCCCGGATGGAGTCCCACATCGGGCTCCCTGCTCGGCGGGAAGCCTGCTTCTCCCTCTATCACTTCCTCTGCTTGTTTTCCTTCTCTGGCTGTGTTTCTCTCTGTCAAATAAATTAATAAAATCTTTAAAACAAAAAACTCATTGTTTCTGACAGCTAAAAATATTTAAATGGTGTAAAGAATGAGACTGAATCATTTGCTCCAATTAATTTTAAATTTTCAGCATTTTTAACAGCACCCACATCACAAGATCTAAATTATGAAAATAAATTGTTATCAGGTAGTATAGAAAGTTTAGATTTCTATTTTTAAAAGTAAGCTATCTCAAGAATTCATTTCCTCCCTAAAAATAAAAAACAGTGATAAACAGAAGAAATGGGATAAATCATTTGAAAATGAAAAACTAAAAACCTGGATAAAGGGACATGACTATGAGTAAAAAGAATGCTGGTTTTTTTTAAGCCTGTTAACTTTTTAAAGATTTTATTCATTTGTATGTGTGTGTGTGTGTGTGTGTGTGTGTGTGTGAGAGAAAGAGAGAGAGAGAGAGAGAGAGAGACTGAGAGCGCGCGCGCATAAGCAACACGAGAGGCAGGCAGAGGGAAAACTGAGCTCCATGCTGAGCAAGGAGCCTGACATGGGGCTCGATCCCAAGACCCTGGGATTACGAATCCAACCAGAGGCAAAGGCTTAACCAACTGAGCCACTCGGGTGTTCCCAACAATGCTGATTTTTAACAAAAGGCTGGGACTTCATTCAAAGAAGTTAGCTGAACATCAGAGGGAATGTTTAAGACAATTTGGCAGACAGCAAAGTTTACCCAGGCACCTGAGAGTAGATGAGGATCTGTCCAAGGCCACACTACTCGAAACGCTGAAGGTTTCCACAGTGAGAAGAGATCGGATTGGCAAATAAAGAGGTCTAATACCAAAAAGAAACAAAGAACATCAGTCTGCTGCAACAACAGAAACTCCCTTAGAAGAGCACTTTGAATCTGAACTCTACAATTTGAATTATGTTTTTTTAAAACTTAGCACACACTTTGAATAAAGCTTTGTTCTTCCATTTGTGAACTGACCTATAATCAAGTGCACAGCTCCAGAGATGAACATGAAAAGTTGTAAACGAAGTTGGAGGATTATATCCCAGAACAGGTTCATCAGCAATATTCAAGAAGTATAAAATCTATAATCACAAAAATATAAAATTGTCCTGCTTTAGAAGAAAAAAAAATTTTGATAGGATATCCTTAATACCCATGTAAAATATCTCACAGAAAAAGCAACCGTTTATTGGGGGGCGGGGCAGGAATCAATGCTAAAAGAAAAAGAAAATTATCACTTTAAAGCAATTCATTTTAAAAAGTATTTGCAAAACTACCCAAGTTTAAAATGAACAGAGAACCCATCTGACAACTGCAATGCTATAGGAGTCTTGAAAAACTCGATTCTTCTCAAAGATATAATTTTGTATCAAAACCATTATACAAACTGAAGCATGTATAATATACTTCCACATTATTTCGCTTGGGACAATTCCTGAAAAAAATAAATTTTGCTGAAGAATGCTTACACTCCATCTGGTTTTCTATGTAATCCACTTTTGGGAAAAGTTATTTTTCCTTAAATTATAACTAGCTCAGTCTAAAAACCAGATCCTTTACCAACATCTGTGCTCCTGTATTTCTATCTAAATGAGGTCAGACTAAATCTCCCCCTTAAAACTGAGTTCAATGTTCACACCAACTATCTCTCTATCCTTGCTACACAGATCTAGATCTCCTCACGTTTCCTAAATACTTTTATAAAAAAGCACTCTGAAAACTTTCAGGTATAAAATATTTTATTATTTTCCAGCACAAAGAAAAAGTTCCTCTTTCTAAGGAAAATGAGCAAGAATCACAGCGCACTAATTTTCATTCTCAATAAAAAAGAACCAACTGTATTTCATTAATCAAACACTGGAAATTACAGAAATCCTTATAAAAGCCTCGAAGAATATTACTGGCCTAGGGAATACTCATGAAATTACGGCACTTGAGTGAGGGCAAGTTAACACATCATCTATTTTGCTCCTCTATGCCAGGTGCTCTAAAGGTCCTGGGACACAGAGTCCCTTCCCTTAAATGACTTAAAAGTCTGTCTTTGACATGTTTAGGGTCAAAACTTTAAGGTAAAAAAATCAATTTCATTCTGGAGTGGTAAAAACATTCTATTTCCTAACTAAGAGGTGGTTATATAGGAGTATTTATTTCAACGATGATTCTGTGCACAGTGATCATTTCCGATTTGTAACTTTTCAGTATGTGTATTACGTGTCAATATAAAGTAAAAAGTAAATCAGGGGCGCCTGGGTGGGTCAGTTGGTCATGATCCCGGAGACCCAGATCGAGCCCCACATCAGGCTCCCTGCTCGGTGGGAAGCCTGCTTCTCCCTCTCTCACTCCCCTTGCTTGTGTTCCCTCTCTGGCGGTGTTTCTCTCTGTCAAATCAATAAAATCTTTAAAAAAAAAATAAAGTAAATCAATATGTTCATAACAACTCTCTTACCTGCTCGTGCCAGCTAAGCCCAGAAGGAAGCATTCTGTGCTGGAGTGTGGCTCCTTTCAACCCCACAGCAATGAGAAATTCCTATAAAAAAGTTAATCGATCACCTGCATAATCCTCTTATTCAGAATTTGAAAAGCTTTTCTAAGAAAATAAGTATATTGTCTTTTATGCAATCACTTTTAGCTAGTAATCAAATGAAAAACAAGTCTTTAATGGTATAGAAGTATAAAACACAAACCTTTGTATTGGACTCTGATTTATCAGATAGTATTTTCACTGCAACAGAAAGCATATTCAAAGTGTCTCCTGCAACACCATCTGAAGAAGCTCTACTGAGGCCATCTTCCTCAGAGGAATAAATAGTAGGTTCCAACCAGTGTGGGCGGGTTGAACTGGGTAGTCGTGTTTCTGCAGGAAGAATCACTCCATCTACTACACCTACATCAACAATGAGGTGACAATATAACAAAATGATAACCTGAAATTAGTTCACAGACTTTCACAACTCAGAACAAAAATCCATATGCTTCCACTAAATATAATATAATCCTGGAGGTACAATCACCGAGAACCAGCTTGGCATTAACAATCTGTACCTCTCTGCTAATGTCGGTATAGTGACAGAACCCTACTTAAAAAAAAAAATTACAATATGAAATGCTAGGAAAATTAAATAGAAAAATCTGATAAATGGTAAGAATGTGCAAAGTATTGTTTCTATACTTGAAGAAAAAAAAAAGAATGTGTATCTTCTATTCACAGGGTAACAGGGAATGTGCTCAAAAGATGGTAAATTTGGGGCACCTGGGGGGCTCAGTCATTAAGCGTCTGCCTTCGGCTCAGGTCATGATCCTGGAGTCCTGGGATGGAGCCCTGTATCAGGCTCCCTGCTTGGTGGGAGGCCTGCTTCTCCCTTTTCATCATCCCCACCCCTCCCCTCCCAGCGCACCAGCCACTTGTGTTCCCTCTCTAGCTGTGTTTCTCTCTGTCAAATAAATAAAAAAAATCTTCAAGGAAAAAAAAAGATGGTAAATTCTTTTTGTTACCAAAAGAAAATGCTGCTTAAGAGAGAACAACGAATGTAAAGTCCTATCAACTCATCAGTGGATAATAAGATATAGCACATCCATTAAAAAGAATATTATTTTTGCTGGAGTGTGGAGTGTAGAGGAATAAAGCCTTGAATACATCATGTGAAATTAAAGATGCCAGTCACAAAAGATCATATATTATACGAGTCCATAAACACATCTAGAATACACAATCCACAAAGGCAAAGCAGATTAAAGGTCATTTAGTGCTGGGGGGTGGGGGTGGGGGGTGGGAGGGCCATGGGAGGTTACAACTAAAGGGTGCTCAGCCTCTTTTGGGGATGATGGAAACATTCTAGAGTTGATCGTGACGATGGTTACAACAATTCTGTGAAATACTAAAAACCAGTGAAATGGATAGTTTAAATGGGTGAATTGTATGCTACATGAACTACTGTACCTCAATAGAGCTGCAAACAAGAAAAACCATAAAGTCAACTCCTAATTTATGGTAAGTATTACTTTGCCAGTGGAATCAGAACATCCCACAGAAATTAATTTCTAACATGAGAATTCTGTTCTCAGTAGATTTTCTTTATTAGGAGGGCACCTGGGTGGCTCAGTTGGTTAAGAGTCTGCCTTCAGCTCAGGTCATGATACCAGAGTCCTGGGACTGAGCCCCATGTCAGGCTCCCTGCTCAGTGGGGAGTCTGCTTCTCCCTCTCCCTCTGCCTCTCTCCCCACCCGTATTTTCTCTCTCTCTCTCTCTCTCTCTCTCTCAAATGAATGACTAAAATCTTTTTTAAAAAAACTTTGTTAAACAAAATTTAAATGGGTCCGAACAGAGGTGAACAAAACACACATTCAACATGGGTCCTACCTTTGTGGTACAGACTAAGACTGCTGGAGTGAAGGCAGATGTAGTGCTTGTCATCACAGCCTTCATACTTGGTCACACAGAACAAGGAACCACTGTTGAACTCTAACCAGAATTCGCCATGCTTATTTTCCAACAGCTCTCCATTATCTTGCTAATAAAAACATCAGAAAAACATAGAAGTCATTACTTTTTTTTTATTATGTTCCATTAGTCACCATACAGTACATTACTAGTTCCTGATGTAGTGTTCCAGGATTCACTGTTTGCGTGTAACACCCACCAGTCATTATTAAAATACAGAAAAGTCAGAATGGCCCTTGGGCCGCTCCTTCCTGACGCAGCCTAGAGGATTCTCCCACTGGGCGGCAAAGCGCTCTGATTCCCAAACCACACAACGTGGTGCCACGAAATGCTGTGCAGGGTCCCCTCTGCAGAGTGAGACCGTGTACTTCACCCTCCTCTCTCTAACAGGTAAATCACTGGTGATCACCTCGGCAGCAGAACCAGCACGTTTGCCAAAAGAAGGTCCATACAAGGTTTGTCTTGGGCTCTGCAGCGAAAAGCTCACCCTGCAAAGCCGCCGTCACTGCGAGCGCCTCCGAACCTGGACCTTCCTCACGCCCTCAAACAACCTCCCGCTACCTCAACGACGGCAGCTGTAATCACGGCACATTTAAAGTAAGAGATACCTGAAATGACACTTTGGCTTTGCAAATCCTTACCCTAACATCTGTAAACACTGCCATGAGTCCGTGGTTAATACTCAGAAGAACTGAGAGAAAACTCTGCGAGTTCTTGTTCTGAGAATCCAGTTTTTTTTTCCTACGGGAACGATAGTTGGGATCGACAGTAGAAAAATACTGCAACGTCTCCTCCTCAGATCCACTCTCCTCATCTGTGAGAAATAAATGTCATAGTGATATGGTCTATGGCAATAAAATAGCAACTGGAATATTATCACAAAAATACTTATTTTACAACCTGTTTTTTACCAAGAATCTGGCATGACAATAAAAATGTACTTTCGGTATTTTTCTTTCCCACTGAACTTAAAATAATGTACATACTATCGCTATAAAGAAAACAATTAACTGATAATATCCTCATTATGTAGATAGAAGAGAAATACCATAAATCACTAAAAGATATTATAAAATATAGTTACAAGGGGAAAATAGCCAAGAAACATTTTAAAATCTATCAGTTGAAAAGGTTACTACTTTATTAATAAGCCGGGCATTTAAAGTCAGAACAAATTTAAAATATATTACCGTAGTGAACTGTGGATTTAAATGGACTAAAACTATCTTTGTTGAAGGTATTAATCAGCTGACTGGCTACAGAAAGACCAATACCATAGGAAATATTTTCAAATGTCTCCACTGGCGAAGGAGCTGTTGGTTCCCACAGCAGCAAGTCATTAAAGATCCTATGGAAGATAAAAGTTGAAAAATACGTAACTCATAGTTGAGCTGAAGGCAAACTCAGGAACATGTCTTTAAGAAGTCACGTGAATAATAATTTTTCTAAATGGGAAATAGAAATTAGATCCTAAAGTTACTGATATGGCTCTACTGCAGGGCAGTAAAAAAGGAATCTGTACAGTGAGGTACCTGAGTAGGTACCTGCCTGGTTTTACTGTGTTGTGTGCATCCAATTACATCTACCTAAATGCACTTTAAAGGAGGAAGTTAATTTAAATGCCTTAAAGGAACAGAGGAAAGGCTGTTCGCACAGGAGAGCACCCGGTCAACTGTAACAGACCATGCACTATCTCATCAGCCCCCCCGCCCCCCGCAAACCCATGGGGCAGCCAAGCAAAAATCATTACTCTCACTTTACACTTGGAAAAACTGCCTCATAAAGGTTAAGTGCCTTACCCAAGGTCACACAGCTAATTTGTGGGAGGACCAGGGCCGCAGCCCAGATCTTGTCCAGCTCCCAATTCAGCCCCCCTCTTTATTCACTGTCCCTAGGGATAACTACTTTCTCTCTCCTGCCATAGAAAGCACCGCTTCCCTGGGAAGTGGGCACAGACTAAGAATGCATCCAAAACGAGGAACAAAGACAGGGGACCCTCTACTTGCTGCACAGCCAGGCCGATGCCGGTGATGAGTGGGTGGTGTACATCAAGCTAGACTACCAGCACATCCTATTTTTTTTCTTTTTTTTAAAGATTTTACTTAGTTACTTGACAGAGAGAAACCCAGGTAGAGAGGGAACACAAGCAGGGGGAGTGGGAGAGGGAGAAGCAGGCTTCCTGCCGAGCAGGGAGCCCAATGCGGGGCTCGATCCCGGGTCTCCGGGATCATGACCTGAGCCAAAGGCAGATGCTTAACCATCTGAGTCACCCAGGTGCCCCACATCCTACTTTTTCAAAGAAATATCTGTCGCTATTCAGATGCCCTCCCGCTCCAAACCGCCCCCCGCAATCACCCTGCTCTAACATTTACATTAATGCTCAGACATTACAATGTCCTCTCTGAAATCCGTTAAGATCTGGACCCACAGTGAATCCTTCACATACATAATTCAGTCACAGCACCTCTAACAGTATTTTCTTGCTTCCCTTCCAAGACGGTAGCCTCTCAGAGGCAGGGCCTCAGGTTTTGGTCATCTTTATACGTGCCTAACCCAGTGGCTGTCCTGTAGCAAGCACTGAGGGTTTGATGAGGAGAGGACCAGTGGATGACTCACATGGCGGAACTGCCAAAAGGCATGGCCTCATCGTAAAGCCTAGTGTGAATACCAATCAAGGTGCCAAGCGATGATGTAGCCCTGGCCCTTCCTGTGAGAAGCCACCTGTCTAGGAACTTCCCGGGCCAATTCCTAAGCTTCTGAAGCCCTAGAAAGTATAAACCAGGACTGAGTACCAAGACTCTCAGCAGACTGAAATCCCCACCCCAAAGCTCTCCATCTGGAACCATCAGTAGGTGAAGAATACCAGGGATACGGGGCAGAAACAGGTCTCATCTCAGACACACGACAGCTCTGCCCCACACCGTGTGGTACTCACTGGCTCACTGCTTCTTGAGTATATTGCTCATAAGACAAAGAAACAAGAGTCTAAACCCAATCTTACTCTAAACCCCTTTGTAAATAACGAAGATATAAAACGAAGAATTTTCTCAGGAAATGCCCTTCCTTAACCTTACTCCCTCAACCATTCTCTTGTCTTCATAGCTTAGAGAAACTATTACTTTACATAAAACCTGGAGTTCTTAAATCATGATTTTGCATTTTCCTTATTTACATTTTGGTCTAGACACAGTCTTGGTATCATTAGTACTGTAAAACACTGGATGATGTTTCTAATACCAAGGAAGAAAATACTTAAGATATTTAGGGACAAAGGGGCCCCTGGATGGCTCAGTCAATTAAGTGGCCAACTGTTGATTTTGGCTCAAGTCATAGCCTCATAGGGTTGCGGAACTGAGCCCTAGGTCATGGTCCTCACCCAGTAGGGAGTCTGCTAGGGATTCTCTCTCTCTCTCAATCCATTAAAAAAAATATTCATATCTCCATGTTTCTGTGGCTATGAGCCTAAAACATAGCAGACCAAAAAATGTCTGACTTAACAAAGCTAGTGAAAATTCTTTTATATTCTACTCTAAAGAACTTTAACAGAAAAAAATTCTCCTGTACCTGAGACCGTCTATCTAAAAAGAACCTGTTAGGGCTCCTGGGCAGCTCAGTCGGTTAAGCAGCTGCCTTCAGCTCAGGTCACGATCCCAGGGTCCTGGGATAGAGCCCACCTAGCAGGCTCCCTGCTCAGCGGAGAGCCTACTTCTCTCTCTCCTTCTGCCTGCCACTCTGCTTACTTGTGCCATCTCTGTCAAATAAATAAAATCTTTAGAAAATAAGTAAAAATTAAAAAAAAAAAGAGCCCGTTGACCACAGCACGAAGGAAACAAACCAAGATCCTAAAACATATGACATTAAGGCAGAGTTGGTTACATCTCCTGCTCAGAAAGGTTTTTTAGTGTATGAAAATAAAAACTAAACATACATTTAAAAATTGTATAGATAAAAGGGCAACACTGAAACATTTAGCAAAACTTGACTGGGTGTGAGGATTAGGTAATACAGAACATTTAATTTTCTCATTTTCATGGCTGAATTACGATTATGTAGAAGAATATCCTTATCCTTGGCAAATATACACTTAAGTGCTCAGGGAGGGGCATCAGGTCAACGGCTTATTCTAATGGTTCGGTGGGCGGGGGAAGCTCTTTGTTCTATACTTGCAACTTTTCTATAATTTTGAGAATATTTGAAAACTTCAAAATACTATTAACTCAAAAAGATAATAATAAAAATAAAATGTTGACTCAAAATAAAAACAGACCTATTTAAAGTCAAATAAGGAACAAAGAATTCATACCCTGAAAAACTTAGATATGTGATTTATAAGATCCACAGGGTGTGGGAGTACTTCAACATTTATGTAAGTGTAGGGACCTGAGAACCAGAGACGGGAGCAAAGTAAGGTAGAACAGAAACACTCTTCAACAACCACTATTTAACCAACTCTGCAGAAGAGCAGATACTCTCTCACTCCCTGATTTGAGCAATCAACTTCCCCACCTGCCATACTGATGGATGCCCTTTGTAAATAATGAAGGTATGCTAACCATGGGCTCCTAGGGACTGCTCTCCAGCACATGGAAGAGGTCTGCTCCTATCAGGTAAGCTCTACATTCTGTATATTCACCAAGGGCCAACTGGGGTTGGCCTTGAATGTGCTCATCTCACCTGTATTTATTGTTGTAAGTACACTTTAACTCAATATTATGCTGACAGATGACTGAAATACACAGACTGAGATAGAAAAAGTCTTAAAAGCCGAGAAGGATTTTGCACTCAGATTCCTTTGAAACTATTCTTTCAGTAACTGAAAACTGCACACAAAACCTTTCAGGTATACATTATGTAAAACTTCCAACCTGTGGCTCATATTAAAAGGAAGAAAAAAAAAGGTCTTGTCTTTTAAAAAGAAGTTGTAAATGAACATATTTATAAATTGAATGTGTTAAGGTGCATGTTTCTGTTTTGATGTCCCAAATTTAACCAACAGCCACCTGCTCAAACAAATGCAGAAAGAGAAAGAAACAGATCAAGCTCGTCTGACCTCTGGGTTAGACCCTAAACTAGTCATTTCATTTTGTTCAGTCTTAGCTGTGCACATTTGTCAACTCTTGGTAGATATTCCTAACTATAAAAGAAGAATGGTCTAACAGGGAAGGGAGACAAACCATAAGAGACTCTTAGTCTCAGGAAACAAACTGAGGCTTGCTGGGGTGCGGTAGGGGCAGGGATGGGGCGGCTGGGTTATGGACACTGGGGAGGCTATGTGCTATGGTGAGGGCTGTGAATTCTGTAAGGCTGATGATTCACAGTCCTGTACCCCTGATGCAAATGATACATTATACGTTAACTATAAAAATAAAGAATAAAATAAAGAAAAAGAAAAAGAATGGTCCAGAGGTCAGTGGTTTCCAAACTTTAGATCATGTGGAATAGCTAAAAACAAAACCAAACACAACAAAAATGGCAAAAGCCTTCTGATATGAATTTAGAACTCATAGGCTTCTGCTTATACACATTATGTATAATATAAAATAAATATAAAAATAGAAACTTTAAAAGACTTCAGGGGTGCCTGAGTGGCACAGTCAGTTAAGCCACCAACTCTTGGGTTTCAGCTCGGGTTGTGATCTCAGGGTCGTAATATCAAGGCCTGCCACATCGGGCTCCACACTCAGCACAGCCTCTGCTTGAGATTCTTTCTCCCTCTCGCAGTTTTGCACACGCTTTCTAAGATAAATCGTTTAAAAAATATTTTTTTTTTAAAGCTACACAGAAGAACTAACATTTTCTTCCTACACCTCAAACAGACTATCCTGTGAATCTCATCATCAAGACAACTGAACGCAGATCTTTCTGGAACTTAATTTTCTGATTCTAAAACCAACAATCCTGGTCATTGGTAGGCAACAAGGAGATCCAGAACTTATTTAACAGTTAAGGAATAAAAGGCCAGAGATATCTGATATCAAGTAACTGTACAGCAGAAACAACAGTGCAGCTTCTGAAGGTTAATCGAAATGTCTTACATATGAGAAACTAGCAGTGACTGACATTAAGAGCATCTTTTTCTAGAAAAGCACTTGACCACCTTTCAGGTATGCTACAGAAGCGATTTCTTCAGTGGATGGGAAGGAGGGCAGTAACACATGACTACTGAGTGCTTACTGTATGCCAGGCACTAGTCTCCAAACTTCTCAAGTGTTGTATCACCTAATCCTCCAAACAATCCTTTGAGACAGGTTTGACATTTTACAAATGAGAAAACTGAGCTCAGGTCAGGTAAGCTGTGAAGGACTGCAGAGTTTACGCTTTTTTAACTCTAGAAGGCTATTTATTTCAACATATTTGCTTGCTATGTACATTTAAAGATATCTGTAATCAATTTAAATTGTGATATACAACTTGACAAGCCTGAGTTATATAATTCTAACAATAATTGCTTTTTTAAACTCTGAAAAAAAGATGTTCCTTGTACAAAGGTGCTGATTCTACCCCAGCACCTGCTGGCCCTCCACTCAGGGATTTCCCTACTCTTTTCATGTCGCTGCACACACAGAAGACATTTGCTCAGCACTCTGTGGTAAGGTGATGGAGAACCAACAGCCAACAAAGGTGGAGAGAGTAAACATCTTACGCACAAGTTACCAGTTACCAGACACACTGGTTAGGTAACTCTGCTATGACAACAGCTCATCCTAACAGTTAACAGCTTTGTAATCAACACCACACAAAGTACCCAGAGATGGTAGATAATACTAAAGCAAGGAAAGAGCAGGGGAAAGTGCAGAAACAGGGAGACAGTTAGGCAGAAAAATCCAATCCCAAGGACTCAGCTGAATGTGTTTAAACTCACCTATTATAAAGCTTCTCATAAAAGCTTTTATTAGGTAGTGTTATATGAACGTTGGGTAACGTAAGTTCCAGCACATAGTGAGAATTGCTGATTGCTTTATCCTGAAACTCTGTCATTTCCACAGGGTCTCCTGGCATCACCATCTAAAATATAAGAGTTTAGTACAAAAAAAGCATCAAATAACCATTTCATGTTTAAAGTAAAGGTGGCATCTTCTTGCCCTACCCATGGGACTTTATAAGGAAACAGACAAATAAGCATGTAACTTTCAACCAAGAAAGAAAGAAAGATGACTCAGTCTTAGAGTTAAGAGCCTAGCAAGCACAGTATATAAAGAGCTTCTTCAAAAACAAAGAATAAAAAGGACTGCTGTGTGGTAAAGGATAATCCCTTCATCGCTCACTCGTATTTTACCTGCTCATTTTCAAACATGACTCTGCGAGAAGAGAAGGGAGATGGGGCTGGTCTTCGAAGATCACAAACATCCTTCAGGGAATGAGCACCTCCTTCCTCCTCTTCCTGATAGTGGCCATCACTCTCTTCTTCCTCAGCTGCTATTCTCTCCAAGATGGAATGCACCGCTGGTGGATTCAATTTCAGTACAATTCTGACAGCAAAGACAGGTTAAGAAATCAAGGTCTTAGTGGGAACAGCAAGGCTTTCACTTCTGCACTCTGATACGAAGACCACTGATGATAGGACTCAGGTTCTCGACAAAGTCTACCTCATGTAACCACTTCTGAGTGTGCTATACCCTTCGAAATGTAGAACAGATGAAACAAATAGAAGAAGAACATTCACATTTCATACCTGGCTAACGAAACATCTGACCTTGTGAGGACAGTTATCTTTCAAGTTCATTAACAGCTGGCAATTTTGACCCAAGAATTCTATTTATTTTCATGAAACCAAATGCTTCTGGGGTCTATTCTGCTGTTATAGAATATTACACATCTAAGAGACCTTCTGTCGCAGAAATTGTTCAAATGGAAAAAGAGACTGAGAAGAGAATAATTTAGAAATGCAACAATCAAGTAGCCTTTTCCTTCAGGAGTTTCAGTAACGGAAGGCTTGCCTTATTGTCATATTGAAGCTACACACCTGAAGCAAAGGAGCTGCCGCTGCTTTCCTACCCCCTGCACATCATTAGCAAAGGCTCTGCAGTTTCCTTCCCAATGAACAGTCATGAGGAGGCCTGGTGCCTTCAAACCCAACCACCGTGGGGCATCTACAGTGGGTTCTTCCCCAAAGTAAGTGGTGCAAGTTGGCTCCCTGTATGAACGATCATGACTGTTTCCTAATTTACAGACACCCTAATGTAAACTGTGCTTGCAAATTAACTTAAATAGATCCATCTCTCATGACGAAAACGTATGCACTGAAATGCTCATTATCAGGCACGTTCTGCTCACACCTACCCTAAGAGCCTGCTAGGTTGACCCACAGGGACAGGTATAAAAAAGGCTGGCAGGGAAAGGGCACCAAAGAAGATTGCTTTAACTCTCAGGCACCAAACATTCAGTTTTCAGTATAATAAAATGTCATTATTGCAAGTAAACTAAGTCCTTTTAAATATATCCAAGCCCACTATCAGTTACAATATATAATGAGTAACAAATATGTTAATGAATAATTAATAATCTCTTAACATATAATTGCTTTATTCTAAGAAATCCTGAAGCAGTGATTCTGGACATCCACCTGCACGTTAGAATCACCTGGTGTAATTTTTAGACTATCCTGATATCCAGGTTCTATCCCAAAATCTCAGGGTGGGGCCCGTAATTTATAAAGCTCCCCAGATTTGAAGAAGTGTCCTAATGCAATCATGGACTATAAAAGTCACTTCACTAACCAAATGATGGCATATAACTCTTCTACTATAGCTCTGGACTATTTTTTTTAATGGTTAATGAGTCTTTTGTCCCTCTAATTAAACGGGGTAACTTGAGACCAGGGAACACATTTTATTCCTTCATCCCTCACAATATTGACAGACACCTTTCATAGACGAGTACATTCAATATGGATTTTTTTCTTTTTTTTTTTTTTTTTTTAAAGATTTTATTTATTTGACAGAGAGAAACACAGCGAGAGAGGGAACACAAGCAGGGGGAGTGAGAGAGGGAGAAGCAGGCTTCCCGCCGAGCAGGGAGCCCGACGTGGGACTCGATCCCGGGGCTCCGGGATCATGACCTGAGCCGAAGGCAGTTGCTTAACCAACTGAGCCACCCAGGCGTCCCTCAATATGGATTTTTCAATTTAACTTGTCCATCTTTCTCTGTGTTCTCTCATCAGGGCTGAATATTTTTAGTTTAATAGCCAAAATGTAGATTGAAAGTACTACAGCAGGGTCACCTGGGTAGTGCAATCGGTTAAGCAACCAAGTCTTGGTTTCAGTTCAGGTCATGATCTCAGGGTCCTGAGATCAAGCCTCGTGTGGGACTCCGGCTTAGCACGTGGAGTCAGCTTAAGATTTTCTCTCTCCCTTGCCCTCTGCCCCACCCCCCACTCTCTCAAAATAAATAAATCTTAGAAAAGAAAAAGAATGTACCACAGCATTTTTGAAAGGATAGTCTCATTAAATGTCTATCATATATACCTACTTACTCACCGTGGCCAGTCAAAGTCATCTGATGATGCTGTATCTCCATCTACTCCACTAGACACATGGAAAAACTTAATAGATGGTTCGCCTTTATCTTCCTGGAATGACCCTAATAAAACAAGACTGATTAACTAAAATGCATTTCTTCTCAAGTCCTGAAACATAGCTTCCTCCTAACCGAAGCAAAGATCTCCTAAATCAGGGACACAGAGCAACAGTAAGTTGCACAGCCCTTATTCTTTTGTTCCTACTTCATGGGTATGTGTGGGGAGACAGGAGGAGCAGAAAAAGATGTTTTCTGTTCAAACTCAGAGTCTCAGGTACTAAGTTCAATGTGGCAGGCACATAATCATGGCAGACTGACTGCAGCAGCTGCCGCCTTCTGTCACTGAACAGTTAGTCTGCAGGGAAGTTTACGCAGTCACGGGAACAGAGAGATAATAACTCTATTTCCTACATGTTTTGCACCAAGCACCATAAGAATTACTTCCACTCACAATAACCCTATGCATGTTTGTCAGTCCATTTTACAAAGAATGACTTTCCTCCAGAAAAATGAGTTTCTTCCCACTGTAGGTAAGAGAAGATCAGACAACCCCTAAAGGCCCTTTCATGAAGTTATCATCAGCAAGTCCATTATAAGTATCTCTAAAGACTTGTAAAACCTCAAAACAAAGGGGAAAAAAAAACTTTGCAGCCTATTCCCTGGGTTGGAGGAGCAGGCTCCGGTGGCAGGGGAGGGTGTGGTTAGAGGGGGTGTGGTGGCAGGGGCAGGTGGTTTAGAAACCACAGAACAAAACATCAGACCTGGTTCAATATATATTCTGTTAGATGACAAAAGTAAATACAGAAAAACTTTCAACAAGTTTTACAAGGTAAAGTCACCAGAGTCTAGTCTGATGATTGAAAGCTCAAAAAAAGAAAAAGTAAGCTAAAGCACTATACTCCCCTGTAGAAAATAAGTTTAATAAAGTGAATAATCATGCTTAGTAACTTCAAAAAAAATTAATTCTATCACATATTGGCATATAATACTGGAAAAAAATCATTACTCTTGCTTCCTAACAGTCTATATTGGGGGCTGCTTTCTCATGTTTCCTTGAGTAGCAGTTGTTTGTTTCTGATCTGGCTCTTATGGGCACATTCAATCTTACCAACTAGTTCTCTAAAGGTAAGTTCCAATTTAATTTGTTCTGGAGTTGACCCTCCTATAAATTCAGTCTTAAATTCTAGGTCTGTGAATGCTAAATGAAGGATCTCCTTCTGAAGTGACTTCTTAAACCATGGTCCTCTTTCTTGATCTGACCGAAGATCAGGTATTGGGAAGCGAACAGAAAGGTTTAATGCTGGTGTGGCAACTTGTATCGATATCCGACAGTTTGCAGGATTATGTGAATCATCCAGAAATACTTCAGTGAAAGCCTTGTGCTAAAACACAAAATATCAAAAATATGCCAAAACATGAAGTTACACAAACATAAATGACATTAATATTCAACATTACAATATGTACAATATCTCCTCGTTCAGTATAATGCATTAAAATACAATTCAAATTAACTATCACCATATTAATTTGGTGTACTAAAATTTTATAATGCAATAGCTACTGATAAAACTTCGAATAACTGGCAAAAGTTAAACCAAATAAGTCAAAATCAATCAATCAAAAAAAGAACTGAACCAAAGAGAAGACACAGTCGCTGTAGATATACACAGGTTACTATAGACTAAAAACCACAACAGCATGTAAATTAGATTATCAATAAATCCAATACAGTTAAAAATCAACATTCAATTTGGAGGACTTACCTACCAACATGCTACTTTAACAACCTGGTGTGACATAAGATAGATCATGCCAAAGCCATCCCCAACTTAACTTTATATTTCCAGGACTAAGCCTAGAGGCTGGCCAAGTCTAAGTTCAAATATTCACCAAATGACTCACTCTGAGCTCCCACCCAACCCAAGGGTATGACCCATCAAATGACCCATAGAAATCAAGACACATATGCACCCTCTACTCAAAGCCACATTACAACAAAAGGGTCAAAGAACATGACTTTCAGATAAACGTCTATTTCTGTTTTTTTGGTTGTTTTTTTGTTTTTTTTCTAAAATGTACTGAAGTGTATAAAGCTTTAGCCCAGAGTACAGTGCAGGTGATAACACTCCTCCACTTCATGAATCGGTTTCCAACCTCCTGGATTAGGAAGTTCCTTCCTTACCCTGGACTAGGATTTTTAGCACACCTATTCTTTCCCTCCCCTCTTGGACTTTGTAATAGTAACCCCCACTCTCAGCAAAAATAACCCAAGACATTAATCATCATCCCAGTACCTCTATGGCTAACAGCAAATATGTACACTAGCCCCACAAAACGCGAAATCACTAGTGATTAGTGACAACAAAAAATAAAGAAGGCTGATTTTAATGTGAATACCCACCACTCATTAAGGAAGAAACAAGTGAGTAGAGAAATAGCTCTTCCATTTTCTTTTAACCGAAGCTGTGACTGTTCCTAGTCCAAGAGCCCCCCAATTCCAGCCCAAAATTCCTAACAGATTTCTTGCAAACCTGAGTTACTTGAACTGCTTAGAAGAGACACCACACACCAGGCAGATGTAAGAAAAATGACCTAATGTGATGCTCGATAACACAATGCTATAAATTATGTTCCCATTTTCAAAAATGTACTTTACAGTATATGAGCTATATTTTATATGTAGATCAGGTAGTTGACTAAATGTGTGAATAAATTTTATGCAGATATTATAATCACAATTTATAAAATTCAGATAAACACAGAGAGGGAAGGGAAATCTAATTCTATACTCTAACATAATCAATGCTCCCAACTGTTATTTCTATCCATTCTTTTGCCCTATTTGCACAGTTTTATTTACACAGTTGTGATATTTACAGTTTCATTCACACAGTTGTGATAAAAGTTTATATGGAATAATAGGTTTCACTTTTTCTCTTAATACTTCATGAGCTTCCTCCATGTTGCTACACCATCTTTATAACCATCATTCAAACTGGCCCCATAAAATTTCACTCAGAATGCAAAACTTATTCAGCTAGTCTACCGTCTGACATAAGTCTCCATCTTTTCATTATGAATAATGTTGTTTTACTACTATATACTGTTTAATATATTAAGAATACTTAAGTTAAAAAAAAAAGAATATTTAAGTTCAGAAATGATCTCAATAAGCCCTTAGCTAGCTATAATTAGGATTAGTATTTGTAATGTTCTGAATACTTACCAGACTAATATGTTTATTGTATGAAGTATACATGTGCGATGCCATCATTTCTACTGTCGTAAGCTTTTGTGGTTGAAGCAAGGAATTTAACCTGTCCACAATACTGATATCCAGCTCACAAAACACAGGATTTAACTTAATTTGTAATTCCGCCTTCTGAGGAACAGAACCTAGTCTTGCTTGATTACCCTTTAAAAAAAAAAAGGGAAAAAATTAATATGATCACTAACATCACTACAAGATTAAGTAGAAACTGTATGATTGTCACAAAATACATGTAAAATGAAAATTTACAGGTGGTAGCACACAATAAGGCTTCTTACCTGGGGTCCTTTATTCTCAGAATGCTTATAATGAAGTTGAAGGCACACAGGGGGATGGGAATCAGTTCGTTCTTTGGAATGGAACATTAAAAGCTTACAAACAAAGACAAAAATATTTTAAATGTAAGATCTTAAACTATAATTCATCCCACGAATTAACAAAGGTGTTAGTGGTGGAAAGCCTTTTTTGAAATCAGGAAGGCTGATTTTACACTTCATTTTGCTCATTCACAAGCAATGTAAATCTTAAGCAAGTTAATTTCTATAGTTATTTATATATACATAAGTATCATAGTTATTTCTATGATACTTAGTATCTCATCTGCAGAATGTACGTGAGAGTTCAAGAGAATTAATGCCCAAGAAAGTACTTTGAAAATAAAATAATATACAAGGGCAAAGTAACAGCAATAAATGTTATCTTGATAGCTTTGAAAAGTTTCTCTAACACATGCTTGTAGAACTGAAAAAAAAAAAGACTAATAATAAATGAACAAAAGACATTTTGCTTGTCCTTGAACAGTGCTTATTAACATACTGTGAATATTCAGTATTTAACAGACTTCTGAAATTAACAGTGCTTGGAAAATTAGTGAAATAACGTCAACTGTCCCATAATCTGTCTGCTGCTCTACAATAAGTTGACTCTAAAAATTCTAACAGACTCTTACAATGACCTTGAATCCGTACTTTAAAATGTTTCAACAAAGCACAAATGCACGCACATGCACACCTGCACACACTCATATTTCCTTCCTCTAGGACTTCTGATACTTTTTTTTTTTAATAAAATCACTGCTGTTAGTACAACTTTTTAAAAGCAAGGCAGATTTAAAGAATAATCCTAAATATACAGCATCTGGCATTTACCTCTGTGTAGTGAGGAGGAACAGAAGGAGAATCCGTTGGAAAAAGGCACTCCAAGAGTTCCATTTGCCCAATAGACATATCAGTACTAAAATATCGGGAAGCTGATCTTTGTCTCTGTTCATAGGACACTCTGATGCCAGTACCTATAAATCTATTACAGAAAATGAAGCATTTAAGAGTATTCATATACTTGAAGATTAACCAAACTGCCAAAGAATAGTACACGTTAATGAAACACAATTATCTACCTGACAAGTTCAAGTTGTTAGCAATAATATTCCTAAGGGAATTAACCAGAAACAGTGCTTCAAATTGTCCATTCCCTGATATTAAGAAAGCAATTTCTGATAGGAAATTATCCAGGATATATTTCTTCCCCAATACTGCCCTCTCTTCTTTGACCTTTTAAGATTTACACTGCACTGGAAAAAAAAAATTCAAATATGTAAAATATATGTAATAGATCTTAAAATTATTTAAAAGCTTCGTGCAATATTTCAAAACCTTTAGTCAGTGGATCTCAAGTGAAAGTCATCTGCCTGTTTTTGCTGCTTTTTTTCTATTTCCTACTGGCAGACATTTGAAACCTTGTCAAAATGTTTTTTATTGTTTGGGGCGCCTGGGTGGCTCAGTTGGTTGGGCGACTGCATTCAGCTCGGGTCATGATCCCGGAGACCCGGGAACGAGCCCCACATCGGGCTCCCTGCTCGGCAGGAAGCCTGCTTCTCCCTCTCTCACTCCCCTTGCTTGTGCTCCCTCTCTCGCTGTGTTTCTCTCTGTCAAATAAATAAATAAAATCTTTTTTTTTAAAAATGTTCTTACAGTTTAATTATAAATACTATGGTCCTAACTTGCAGAGTTTCTTTAGCTAGGTATAGAACTACTCTGTGTATTAATTTTAACACTTAAAAAAATCAAATAAAAAGGCCAAACTTTTCTAAAAATATTAATAAATGTACCTAAACCACTGCATAAAATATGATCAAAAGATAACTTTCACATTAAGATGAGCAATGTTTACATATTCACAATCTTATACTTATGAATTTAATTATCTGCTCATCCATTAGGACTCAACCCATGAAAGGATCACTGGCTAAGTGAACAGCTTTAATTTTTTTTTTTTTAAAGATTTTATTTATTTGACAGTGAGAAATACAGCGAGAGAGGGAACACAAGCAGGGGGAGTGAGAGAGGGAGAAGCAGGCTTCCCGCCGAGCAGGGAGCCCGATGTGGGACTCGATCCCGGGTCTCCACATGACCTGAGCCGAAGGCAGTTGCTTAACCAACTGAGCCACCCAGGCGTCCCGAGCTTTAATTTTTTTTTAAGATTTTATTTATTTGACAGCAAGAGAGCACAAACAGGGGGAGCAGTAGAAAGAGAGGGAGACTCAATCCCCAGGATGATGACCCGAGCCAAAGGCAGATGCTCAATGGACTGAGCTACCCAGGTGCCCCCTAATTTTTTTTTCTTAATAAAGTTTTGTTGTTGTTTCTAAGTAGGATCCATGCCCAGCATAGAGCTCAATTTGGGGCTTGAACTCACAACCTTGAGATCAAGACCTGAGCTGAGATCAATACCTGAGCTGAGATCAAGGGTTGGACACTTAACCAACTAAGCCACCCAGGTACCCTGGATGGCTTTAACTTTTTAAGACAGAAATTGAAAGTGTAGCATCCAGGCTCAGGATCAGCCCTGGTGCCCTCTCCGACCCCACATACAGTGGCAGAGCAGTCATGCTGTGTCCGTGTCCCTTCTCATTAGCTCACTCCACTCTCACCACCACTGCCATCTCTGCTAAGGCAGTGACAATAAGAACTATTTTTATAATTAGAATGGTGTCAATATTTTCATTGGCAAAATGTGGTCCAAAAAATTTGTCAAGGCCGCCTGGGTGGCTCAGTGGGTTAAGCCTCTGCCTTTGGCTCAGGTCATCATCCTGGGGTCCAGGGATGGAGTCCTAAATTGGCCTCCCAGCTCAGCAGGGAGTCTGCTTCTCCCTCTGCCTCTGCCCCTCCTCCTGCTCATGTTTTCACATGTGCTCTCTCAAATGAATTAAAAAAAAAAAAATTAAAAAATTGTCAAGAGCAGAGAAAGCTCCAGATTATCTCAATCTTGTATGTGAATAGCTTTGCATGCCAAGTAACCTGAATAAGAGATTCTATGGTAAACATTTCTGTAGCACTGCAAGAAAACCTCACTCATTTCCTCATTTACAAATAAAACTGGAATCAGAAAAACAGAAATAGGCAGACAAAAAAAGCCCCCATCTGGTCCTTTGTCAAGCACCATTAATAAACATGAGAGAATTTACCTAAGGTGATCATGTTTGCAAGCTTCTGCAAATACTGCTCGGAAGGATTTAAAATCATCTGTTGAAAATCTTGCTGGGTCAATCTTTTCTATACAGGTAAAGAAAGCTGTTGCCAAAGGTGTCAATGGATTAAGGTTCAATGATGTTTCAGGTGGCGATAAAGGATCAATGTGAAGTACAGAGATGGAAAAGGTTCCCACAGCTAGTCTAAAAATAAGTTCAGGCCTGGATTCATCCACTGAAACAGATCTAGATGGGAGAGCTGAAACACATGGGTTAAAATTATAGACATAAAATTTAATACTTAAAAACAATCCATTATATCAAAATTATAAAGCATTTACTCAGGTGTTAGCTTTAAAAAGCAGGTGATCACAGAACAGTCTGAATGATATTTGATATTAAACAAGATAAACTGTTATCTTTCTACATTTGATATCCAAGGTCCTTGATACTTGAAGTATCAAAAAGAAACATATGAACAAAAGTTTTTGCATTAATAAAACTGTACTGGAAAAGTCACAGATTAACCCAAAAGCTGCTCACCAAATTTTCCTTTAAACCTTGTCTCTATTTCAATTAAATTTTGCAGAGAAGAGACCGGAGGTTCTCTTTCAAGGAAAATGTAAACAATGAAACAAGTATCAACGGTTGATTTAGACTCCTAAACTGCAAAAATATGAAACTTGCAGTGTACTTTTTACTAAATATGTAAATACACAAAGACTACACTGAATGTGCAACTATTCTAAAATACTTCACGGCGAGCTGTTCAACCATGCTTCACATTTTCTTTTTACCATGCTTCACATTTTCTTTCTAAACTCTGTTAAATGGCCTAGATTTAAAAAAAAAAAATGTATGAAGGGAAAGAAAGCAGCAGTAGGATGGTATTTTCTAGAAAGAAACAATTTGTTTTATTTTTTTCATTTTTTTTTTTAAATTCCAGTGGAAAGGAAAACTACCGTAAGTGTCTTACACTACTTACAAGTCTTCTGTAAATTTGGTGGGTGAACTAGGCTGGATGGCAATGTGGACCCTCTTACTGGCTGTTCTTTATGATGTTCAAGGAAATCTCCCCAGGTTGGCTGAAGCTATAAAAGAATTTTTTTTTAAATCACATGAATGAAGTGTAGAATTTCAGAAGTTACTTTTCAAGAATAGAACAAAATTTAAGTACTTTACCACAGTAGCACTTAATGGAGATCCTGCTGGAGTATTTGTATATGTACTAGTTAATGATAACTCAAGGTCCATATTTGGAGGGTCTCCCAGAGGTGGAAGAGAAGAGAGACTATGGGACATGTCCATATCAGCCATGGAGAAGAAAACTTCTTCTTCTAGAGAGAATTAAACCTTGTCGGTTGTATAATTCATGTCTTTAAAGTAATTAACATACATTAATATAATGTTCTTTAGATTATCTTAAGTACAGTTGATGCTGTAGAATTTACATTACTTCTTATGGGGTAATTTGTGAGGATCCAAGACATAAATGGCATAGTAAAAACTTTCAACCAAATGCAAGTTAACAAAAGTTTACGCTATCCTACCGGTGAACTTATTTTTTGCTTTTTTTAATTTAAGATTTGCAGTACTATGTGGTGTATTTAAGTGTCTTATGACAATTTAGAAAATCCAACTTTAAAATAGTATAAACATCTTGCAATCTCTGGCTTCATATGAATACAGCTCTTTTAAATAAAAAAAAAAAAAAAAAAGAAAGAAAGACCTGAATGTATTATTTAGAATTCTATTTACATTTCACTTCTTTCTGGAGGTTGTTTTACCCTCATGCAAATGAAGTTTGTTATGACCAAAATTTCTTGAGTAGACTTTAATTTTTTAGTTTTTAACTTATTTAGTTCAATATTCTGTACTTAAATGGATTCTTATTATTTAAGGTATTAGTGCTAAACATTCTAAAACACCTGTAAAAATGCAAAGTAAACCAGGCATAGGCACTATTTACATGTAATTGATGGAGGAATAGGGAAGAAAGGTTCCATTTAAAGGCATCTAACTGTAAATTATTATATGGGTATGTAAGAATTTGACAAAAATGACTAACTACCCCACAATTTATCTTTTGTGTAAATCTACATTTTTGTAAACTGACTGTCCAGAGAATTAAAGAAAAAAAGTCATGATTTACAAAATGAAATTACACAATCAATAAAAGATACCTGAGACAGTGCATCAATGTAATGCTATGGTTAGATCAACTTATAAATTTAAACCTTCTTAGAGCTTGGATCTTCTGCTCTTTCATTACTAAGCTCCATTTCACAATAGACAAATTAAGTTTACTTTGCTCTATGTTGACGTCGTAGGACTCTCGTGTCAATTGTTTCGGCTGCTTACCACGGCTAGAAGGTGTGCGAGTGGATTCTGCCTCATAAAAGCTTTGCTCTGAAGATACACCCGCTGAGAGAGAATCTTTTCTCAAATAATACCGGTTTAATTCCATCTGAATTCGATATTCGTCTTCTTGCTGCATGGGTCGGTTTTTTCTATCTTTATTAGCTAACCCTATTTTGCTAGAATTTTCTACAGGTATAGAAAGGAAAACAGAACAGTAATTAAATTTGGAGTTAATCAATCATCTCTCCCAAAACCCACTTGTCCAATACCAACGGCAACTTCACGCCACAGTCAATGCAAAACTGCCACTATTTAATATTAATCAGAGCTACGCAGTAGCTTTAAGCAACTAGCTAGGAATCACAGAATCTAAAAAGTTTTAAATAATTAAAAATAATAACAGAGTTGCCTATTGCCATACTTGCCTGGTCCAGCAATAGTTGCTAACATATCCAAAAGCAAGTGCACCTGCCTTGGTGACAGGAATAGATGAATAGAGTCTATCTGTCCATCAATATCCAACTTCAAAAAAAAAAAAAAAAGCCATTGAGGATAAACACTCTTTAAAGCCTCATCACCACAAATCCCAGTATACTTTAATGCACTGAGACTAATACTGATTACTTAGTATTGGATTCCTTCACCTAAGATTCTCTCTACTAATTCACACATCTAAATGAAAAGACTTAAAGACCACTAAACTGTTGTTCTAAGGGGGTAAATCCTATAAAATTCCATGCGGCAAGTCCAATGTCCTATTTTTATCTCTGATTTTTCTGAGTATTTCAGGTATTTGAAGAAGCTTCAAGCCACAGTCACTAGGAAGAATATGAAGACAGCAGTAGCACAGAATTCATTCCCAACAGGATTTCAGACTCAAATCATAATCCTCAAAGCGGGATTCAAACCAAGAGCAAATACAGTTGGCTTTCCCAAGTTTGCCCATGGGTAACACTCTCTAACAGAGCATGTGAGTCCCTTCCCTACCATGAGTGTGCCTCTCCACAGGCCCCAGGCAGTGTTCCACATGGCCCACTCTTTGCTGGGCAGGAAAGTGCAGGCCACAGCAGAGATGCCCCCGAAGTGGCTGCTCATGTGGACTGCCTTGCTCTTTTCAAGTCTCTGTCCATTTTTCCTCCTGGAAATAAAAGCCCCAGATGGTCTCATCCTGATTCCTGTGGAGTATATTCTGACAAAACAATTACTTATTTTCTATACCACATTCTTAATTTTTTTTTTTTTTTTGACAGAGAGATCACAAGTAGGCAAAAAGGCAGACGGAGAGAGAGGAGGAAGCAGGCTCCTTGCTGAGCAGAGAGCCCGACACGGGCCTTGATCCCAGAACCCTGGGATCACCGCCTGAGCCGAACGCAGAGGCTTTAATCCACTGAGCCACCCAGGTGCCCTCTCAACCACAATCTAACAAGTTGAGTATGCCTGCCTTCCCACTCACTTCCTCTTTGGGCTAATGCTAACACTCCTATTATCTTTATGCTGCTTCACAATTTTAAAAGAATTCACTTAGTAACATTTACACTTGGAAAATGGTATCCACCCTGGGGGAGAGGAGGCAAAAAAAATATATATATATATATATATTACATAGTAACACCAAGAAGGTTCCATGATCTGAAAACAGAATATATTCTCCAGGAATAAGAATCAACACTATCACCTTTTTCTGAGCGCTGGTTGCTATGCTTTCATTACATTTCCACTCATTCTAGTAAGGCTCCTGTTTTACAGACAAGGACACGGGATCATGAAAATTTGCACAGGGCCATCTACACACCCAGAGCCAGGATTTTAACCTAGGCTGACCTGGATGGGAAGCCCTCACTCCTCCCATGGTATGGCTCTCTGTGGATTTGTTTTATGGGGCTCTTTGCTGACAGCCACCATCCCAGACAATGAATTAGCAAGGAGTTCAGGCTGGGAACAGTGGGAAAATCTCTTTGATTCTATGCCATATTTTAAAATTGATTTTTAATTTCTTAGTATTTAAAACATAATCTCGGACCTTTATTAGGATGGATCAAGAGTTTTACTTCTAATGTTTACAGAAATATTATTTGTACATTCTAAATTTGGCATACAAAGAACAAAGCACCTCTTACTTTCATCTGGAAATAGAAAAGGCAGAACATAACAAATAATTTCAGACTCAGTATGACATAGTAACTAAACAAAAGGTCTATGAATTCAATACATACAGCTCCTCTATATTCTTATACAACACATTCCTGAAAGTAGATGCTAAAACAAACATGTGAACTACCAGCCTGACACAGTATTTGGGGTGGGACCATCTCAGAGAACTAAAAACATTTAAAAAAAAATTTTTTTTTAAGATTTGTTTATTTTAGAGAGAGAGAGAGAGCACACATGCACATACAAAGAGGCAGGAGGCAAAGGAAGAGGGAAAGAGAGATCTCAAATAGACTCATACTGAGCATGGAGCCCAACCCGGGGCTCAATCTCACGACCCTGAGATCATGACCTTAGCCAAAATCAAGAGTTGGGCACTTAATTGACGGAGCCACCAAGAGCCCCCCCCCCCCAAAAATCGTAACATTTTGACCGCACAGCTGAAAAACTTGTGGATCTAATGAACATCAGCGATACTAAAGATCTGACACTTGAGCACCCCAACCGATGCCATCTTTGTCTACATGGCATTCGGTTTATGGGATTTATGTTTCTCAAAGCTAATATGTAGAACTTGTATTTTTCCATTTAGCCTTCATTTTCATTAAATAAGAACAAAAGGTACTCCAACTAAAGTTACTACATAAAAATTACCATGTAGGCAAGGATGGTAGTATCTCCAAATATCAGACACTGGCTGCAAATAATGCCATCATGCTATAATTCCAGATATTCATTTGTCACCTAGTACACAGATGTTCAAAAGTAACACGAAAAAGGCACTTCTACAAATCAACACATAATGTGCAAAAGTTTGAGTCTACACAGCGATCAAATGTACAAATGTTGAGGACTATCTAATTTAATCAAAACAGAACTATAAAAGTGACTGCCATGGTTCTTAATTCATAGAGGGGTAGCAAATGCATTCCCCAGGGGCATGGATGTGTTCATTTCCCAAGGATATTAGCACCTCAGGGGATTCCCTGTAGTGCTGAAACATACCTACAGCTTTTGGGTTATTTCATGAACAGGCATAAGACCTGGTGAAAGGATTTCAGACCACCTGACTAGGACAGAGCAGTAAACAAAGGAGAGGAAGTAATCAGCAACAGAAAGGCAGGCATTCTGATCATCACCTTCCTCTGCCTCTAACTGTAGCCAGGCATGACAATCCAAGGACGGATTGCTGGAGAACCTCAATCCTCTGAAAATCGCCTTATGTGCGTGCACGAGTACTCAGTGGCTCCCTCTTCTTCCATGTCCCCACAGCAAGGTCTATCTATGCCCACTATTATATGTTGTACTAAGGCAAAGACAGTATTTCCCTCTTCTCTGCATCTCTCTCAAGGAACTGCACAAGGCCTGGCATCTAGTAATTACTGAAACATCCACAGCTAGTTAGCCCAGTGAGTAAACAAATGAACAACACCCTGACATGTTCTTAATTAACCTACATTTTACAGAGATTATATGGAAAATCGTTTTCAAAGTTTGAAAATAAGACTTCACAAATATGCTTTTTAAATAAATATAGACTTCCTGATTCTCCAGCAGACTGTTCAACAGTGGTTCCTAAGAAACAACTGCAGTTGTCTTGACAGGGTCTTCAAAAAGCCTTGAGACATCATGAAAAAAAAAAAATCAATCTCTTTTCATAAATATTATACAACTATATAAATGGTCATCGTGTTCAAAATACATGTAGGAGGGCATTTTTACATGCATAAAATTAACCACCTTCTACAGTCAATTTCTTACTTCCAAATCTCTTCTCCTTTACAGTAAATGTTATGACAAAAATCTTTAAAGTTCCTAATTTATTAACTCATTAATGTTTCTGAACTGCTAGAATGGGGGAAAGTGAGTGCAGGAGACTGTGCTAACACCTGAGACTGAGCAGATGGTGAATACAGTCCTCATATGAGGTCCTGAGATCTAAGGACAGAGGCACCAGCTGAGAGTAAGAACACAGACTCCAACACAGAGGGCACCCCAGTCACAGGACAACCCACAGTGGCCCATCAGTGGGTCACTGCACACATTAGAGAACGCTTGTATTTCTGTTTTAACTATAGAAAATGAAACAAATACTGACCTTAGCTCCAGGAATTACTTCATTCTGTTTCAACGTGAGACTCAACTCCAGCCTACCAAATAGTCCTCCCATCTGCACTGGATCAGAGGGCGCCACCTCTGGGAAATTTCTAGTTAGCTGTGGATGCGGCTCATATACGATTTTGGGATTCCAGCTAGGAGACAGCTTTGGCTCAGTTTCCTACAATGAAACCATAAGAATAAAGTAATTCTTTAAAATACCTTAGTGTAAATAAACCAAACTGCAAAATACAAATGTCAACTTAAGAAGAGTAAAATATTTGACATGAAAAACTGCATTATGTGACAATGAATAAACCAGTGTCTTACAGCTAGCATGAAACACAACAGTAATAAAGGCAAATCATGGAAAAGGACTTTATGGGAAAAAGCACATCAATTCAAATTACAGCAATTAGAAAAACAGACATCCTATAATTATGAAAATCCGAAATAATATAGAAGATAAAATATGGAAGGACTGATTTATAAAAGGACTCTATACTCTTAGAAAGGATTAATAAAAAGTTCCTTAATTATAAAACTTTTTTAATATATGATTTGTAAGTTTTCAGCCATACACTCATTACGTAAGGCAAATGTGAACACTGTTTTTGTTTTTATTATGAAAGTGTATTAGTTGCTACTGTACCATTTTCCCCATAAGACAATGTTATACCCAGCACTGGTAGGAAAGGCATTAATCATAAACAGGAGTATTCTTAAAACTTTGAAATGTGGGTCTCCATTACTGAATATTTGCATTAACTTTCAGATCAGACAGAAACTCACTAACACCTTTGCTATACCCTAGCACAATTTAATAGCTCTCCTTTAAACAATTTATTTATAAATTTATTTCTGGAGAGGGAGAGAGAGACTTTTAAGCAGGCTCCATGCCCAGAGCTGAGCCTGATCCTGGGCTGGATCTCACGACCCTGAGATCATGACCTGAGCCAAAATCAAGAGTCACCCGCTCAACTGACTGGGACACCCAGGCGGCCCTTAATTTAAACTTTTTAAAAGTCTATGATTTAGTGTTTGGTTTTCTCATTTTGTTTTTCTTACCGTTGGTGCAGTTGAACACACTGGGGAAGATTTTGCTGACGCAGAAAACTCCTCCCAGAAGACAGAGACTCCGGAGAGCTGGAGTAACTTGTGAGCAAAGGCTGTGGGCTGATGCACGTTAATTCCTGAGGCCTCGTCAGCAGCTTCATCACAGTACGCAGTCCTCAAAGTTCAAAACAAAAAACATTGGCATAAAAC
Organism: Spilogale gracilis; assembly: GCA_004023965.1. Taxonomy (NCBI): domain Eukaryota; kingdom Metazoa; phylum Chordata; class Mammalia; order Carnivora; family Mephitidae; genus Spilogale; species Spilogale gracilis. Next base: position 30,269 of record PITA01005764.1, on the reverse strand, counting down.
TCCCAAGAAAACCTACTTGTAAGTCTAAGAAACACACATAGCTTTTTAAGGTAAAGGGTTTTTCAAGTGTTACCACTCCTTAGAAAATGACTAAAACGAGGCCTTCACCAGGAGCCCTTGACCTCAAGAAGGATACTTTTAGGGGCTCCTCGACTGCGGGAAAAGATGAGTAACTTCCTAAAGTTAGCCTCAAGGAAAACAATTCCTGAGCTCCCTCACAACATCTCTTGGTGACAGTGAGATAGCATTTGGCTCCAAGGCACAAGCCCGCAATGAATGACATCTCTTGAATTCTTGCGACTATTCTGTGAGTTCTTAGGTCTCATTTCATTTTCAACAAAATACAAAATGTAGTTTTACATCCATGAGATTTTAGGTACTTTTTAATATACCATTTCAGGTAATGCAACCTAATTTCAAAATCTGTTAACAGTAACTGTTTCACTAATAGGTAATTCTGATGGTAAGAAAGATAGAAACCATAACATATCTGCTTAAAATTTGGTAAAAGCCCCCAACAGATCCCTATAAAAGTGTCTTTGGTGCTCAGTGCACATACTTCATTCTGCACATTTCCATCACATTAAGACAAAAGGAAACAACGATGACCTCAAGGGCAACCCTCTCGTGTCCCCTCCTTCTTTGGGTGCTTTGTACTATCTGTGTGTTACCGTACTCCCAATAAACTTGGCTTTGTTGCCCACCAAGAAAAACTAAAAAACAAAACAAACACAAACAGTGACAACCTCAAATCGACCCTCAGCTATTTATAGTGGGCATACATAGAAAACTAAGTCCCGGTTTCTGTCTTCTTCAGTAAATCACTACTGCAGAGATGCTCTCACAGGGTCCTCTCAAACAAAACCTCAGGCTTAGCCTTTCTCATGAAAGCAGCACTTATATCAAGCACAGGCAGGTAAAGAAGAACTTCAGGTTAACAAGAGGTGCCAAAACAGGGTGTCACTCGTAGGAAAAAAATCAATTAGGAGTGCCTTAAATTTAGCAGTACTCACATACTCATGATTTTTATTTGATAGTAACTAAAAGAGAATCATTCGCTTTGAATTCCACACAGTATTATACACAATTATACCTCTACTGGCACTTAAGTTTTCAATAATGGGATTAGAACATATCTTGGAGAGCAGGGCTTCACCTGGAAACCATACAATGTAGTAATTCAACAATATCACTTCTAATCTCTAAAAGCATCATAAAATCAAATGAAAGTCAGATCTTACTATTTACACAAGAAAAGAAGAGGGTCATTTATTCTCAGATATAAGAAGTCTTACCTTTCTATTCGAATTTCAAGTGCAGTTCCAGTTTTGGAATTTTCTGGCACGTGTTCAATTCTCAAGACAGTGTCGATAAAAGTGACTTTTACTCTTCTTAGTACTAGAGTAAACACGTAACCGTCAACAGGAGACCACATGTATACAAAATAAAAATTTCTAACAAAAGGAATAACTATTAGTTTAATAAGAGCTTACAAAATAAAGTTGTATTTCATTCCTTAAAAAGCCCCAAATCTTGAGTTTGGTAATAGACATTTTGCCTTACTGAGCACTCATCCCAACACATCTCAATAGATACACATGCAATGCCTAACACACTCTGCTGAACTCTAAACCCTTCATTATAAAGCATAATAAAAGACACAGAGGAAAAACTAGGAAAATAAAGGACATGAAATCAAACTGAATATTTAAAAGAACCTCACTTCTAAAGTTCTGAAGTGCGAACAGTAACTCCTTTAAAAAAAAATTACTCTAGGGGCGCCTGGGTGGTTCAGTTTGTTGGGCAACTGCCTTTGGCTCAGGTCATGATCCTGGAGACCCAGGATGGAGCCCCACATCGGGCTCCCTGCTCGGCGGGAAGCCTGCTTCTCCCTCTCTCACTCCCCCTGTCTGTGTTCCCTCTCTGGCTATGTTTCTCCCTGTCAAATAAATAAATGAAATCTTAAATAAAAAAAAAAAATCACTCCAATGGATTTTCCTTATACAAGGCTTACTAAAGAAAGGTATTAAATTACTAAAAAAAATTAAAATACTCAATAACACCAAACCTGTTTCAATGGTTTCAGCAAACTTTTCAAGTCCTTCAAAAGGCTGGGACGCTTCTCCTTGTTCATCTGTTAATTTCTGGCTAAGACATTCTTTTGCCAATTGCATACTGCTGGTCATGAAACTTGACCAATACATAGGCTCAGAACCAGTTGCTGCAGAAAATATAGATTAATCCTAAGTAACTTCTCATAGTTACAACAAAGTCATTTCTTAAAATGCCACATTTGAAATCAATTCTTAACTCTCCAAGAGATATTTAACATCATGGTGTCACCTAGGCATATGATACTCTAGAAATGACTCTTGAGATTTAAATACCACCTTATAATAGCTGAGAAGAGAAAAAAAATCACAGAAAGTAGTCTAAAGACACATGCTCTCATGAAATGATATGTACCTGTCAAATGTTATTTCATGAATTTATTCAGCAAGTACTTAATGCATGCATGGTACAGTTCAATATACTGTAGAACGAGGGTCAACAAATTTTTTTGGCAAGAGTCAGATGGTAAGTTGTTTAGGCTTTGTGGGCCCTACGGTCTCTACCCTGACTACTCAACACTCTCACTCTAGTGCAAAAGCGGGCAGAGAGAATAAAGAAATTAATGAGTATGGTAGTGTTCCAATAGAAATTTATTTACAAAAATATGACAGATCAAATTTGGCCTGCAGGCCATAGTTAGCTAACCCTGCTGTAGGGGACAGAAAAATAATGATTAATTCTACCCTCTGAGAGCACCTACAATATAGTGAAAGAAATGAGACGTGGTAACAAGAATTAGTAAGCAACTATGCAATGTCAACGGAAAACACTGATGGCTTTAACAGAATATCTGGTAAAAGTGGCATCTGACCAAGGCTTTAGAAGGTCAGTATAAATGTAGATAAAACAGAAGAACATCCTTGGAGGAATCCATGAACTGGGAAAAATCCTTTCCAGATCATCCCTCAGAGAATTGTACTATACTTCCTTACATTATTCAAAACTAACTGACAGATTACTAGAATTACTGCCTTCCAAAATGGAATTTAAAAACCCTTCTCATGAAATATTTTTAAAGGCAGAATATCTGACTTTCCTATCTACTCATCATGGTTAAAAATAAAATATTCTTGTTAATGCCATTATCAAGGAGGATTTCAATGCACAGACTACCAATTTTCAAAGTACAGGTGCTCTTAATTCTAATGAGCATAATTTAAACTTTGGTGTTCCAGACAGCACTTAACGATTGTAATTCTTCAAGTATACCTTGACCAACATCACTTGCCACTCAAAGAATTTAAATTCAGAATTTAAGATGATTTAGATAGTGACTCTATTGCCTTATAAAATACACACACACACACACACACACACACTCCAAAGTAGAAAATCTGAGCTGTAACAAAGTGGTTAAGAACTTGGACTCCAGAACTAGACTACCTGGGTTGAGATCCCAAATTTCCACTTAACTAGCTATGACCTCGGACAAGTTACTGAATCCACCTGTGCTTCAATGTTTTGCTCCATAAAATGGAGATAACAAACCCATTTCAAACAGCTATGGTAAAACAATATTGGTAAAGCACTCACAACAGCATCTGGCATGCAGAGAAGCACTGTATACATGTTTAATAAGTCAAAAAATGGCATATATATAACTAAAGCTACCACCTGGATACACTTATAAATAACAACTTACTACTACTATAAAGCTTTTCCCTCCAATTTTTTCTTTCAATCCTAAGAGGTGAAAAAATGGTGCAATGAACACCTGCATAGCCTTCATTCAGATTCATCACAACTGTAGACACACACACACACACACACACACACGCGCGCGCGCGCGCGCAAATATACACCCAGTCTCATCCTTTTGCTGAATTGTCTGAAGGTAAACTGTAGGCATCATAACACTCCCAAGTACTTCAGCAGATAACTCCTAAGAATACAAACATTCCCATGCAAAAAAGCTCAGTAACACGAACACACCCAAGAAACATAACACTGACAAAATACTATCTTCTATACATTCCACACCCAAATTTCCCAGCTATCCCAGTAATATCCTTCATAACAAAAACAAAAACACAGGATTATCTACCGCAGTTATTCATGTCTTACTATGCTTTAATCTGGAACAATTTCTCTACCTTTCTTGTCTTTCATGACACTGATACTTCTAAAGATTACTAGTTAGTCTACAGAATTTCCCTTATTTTGGATTTGTCTGCCTTCTTCCTTATGATGTGATTCAGATTAAACACTTTTTACAGTGTTTAATATATATGATGTGTCCTTTTCAGCCATCACATCAGAATATACATCATGGCAGTCTGACCCACTATGGATGAGATTACGATAGACCACTAGGGTTGTCGTGGTGGCTATTAATTTCCTCCACCGTGAAAAAAAACATTTTTCTCTCTGTAAATAATATGTAATCAAGAGGAGGTATGTTGGTATACCTCAGTATCATCTCAACAACCTTTCACCAAATGGGGTTAGCATTCATTGATGATTCCCACCTCTATCAATTTTTACAATGGTGGTCAAAACCATGGTGATGGTCTATCATTCTTTTATACTCTAGTAAGTTGATATTCTACTGCAACAAAGAGCTTTTTCTTCTTCCTGTGTACATAATGATTACCTATTTGTAACAGTATGGACTTGAGGGTTTTTTTTTTTAATTTCACGTGTTATAAGCCATTTATTGTCATCAGTCCCAGATTTGACCAAAGAGAGCACTCTCCATCAATCTTTGAGCACTTGATTTCTGGCACAACAGTTTGAAACTTTAAAAGACAAGTCACTTTATATAATTGGTAACAAATAATTAAGCCAAATCATCAGTATACTAAAGTTCCCGTGGGTAAACAGGGCAAGAAGTAACGCTAAAGGTAAAATCACACACACCCAAGTCCTAGTATTTTATCTGATAATCTCACAAATGCAATTCTAGGCAATAAATACTGAATTTAATACAATTAGGTTACTTTCCCAATCTGCAAAGAATACAAATAGAAACAAACAAAACTGAAACACATAACACACCTACCTAGGCGGGGTCTAGGCCGGAAGACCATTTCTAGCCCTTTCACTTCCAGTGCACAATTCTCCTGCAGCAAGGAGCCCCATGGAACTGACAGAGAAATTGACTGTATGAATCCTTCAGTGACTTCTAAAGGCGCATCTGCTGACTCCAGGATTTCATTGAGACACTGAAGAGAAAAACCAAGCCCATCTTGAAATCACAGGAACAGGAACTCAAAACTGTTAACTTTATTCAAAGATGCTAAATATGCTCATATATGTGTGTCAGACACGAGGGATAAGGAAACCAGAGTCCAAAATAAAGACTCTCCATCCTCAGAAGTTTACAAGATAGCTTACCATGAAAGGCACACATAAATAAGGTGTGATGAGCTACATGAAAGAGGAAATACACTGTACTCTTTGAGCATGTAATAGAACCTAACCCAGAGACCCAAGGCAGGGCACGTTAGGAAGTGCTATTTAAAAGAGAGACCAGGGGCACCTGGGTGGCTCAGTCATTAAGCCGCTGCCTTTGGCTCAGGTCATGATCCCGGGGTCCTGGGACTGACTCCCACATCGGGCTCCCTGCTCAGCGCAAAGCCTGCTTCTCCCTCTCTCACTCCCCGTTTGTGTTCCCTCTCTCGCTTTGTTTCTCTCTGTCAAATAAATAAATAAAATCTTTTAAAAAATTAATAAATGAAAGAGAGACCAAAGAAGGCTAAGGAGTTAACCGAGCTAAGTGGTCCACACAGTGTGGAAGGAATCAAAGAAAGCAGAGATCAGACAGCACAAGCCCACATATTGGAAACAGAAAACTTTCTGAAAAAGAAACGCTGCTTTAGCCTCTAGTGTAGTGTGCTAGGGTAATGAGCCAAAGATAAAACTACAGATAAGGGAGAATGAAATCCAAACAGCCTTGTAATTCATGTTAAAGAGTCTGAGTATCTCAAGAGCAAAGTGAAGCCAGTGAAAGGTTTTAAGCAACAAACCATGATGAGATTAGAACTTCCATTCAGTTCCACTACAGTACTGGAGGAAAGCAAAACATAAGGCAGAAAAGTCATTCTGAGTAAGAGAAGCTAAGGAGATTGGTTTACTGAGGACAGATTTTTTTTTTGGTAGAATATTAGGAAGCAGAATTAATTGGCATCATGAGAAATAAAGAAAAGAAGGAATGAAGGATGACTTCCAGATTGGGGACCTGGGCAGCTGGTTAGCTAGCAGTGCCACTACTGAGAAAAAAACCTGGCGAAGCCAATTAGGGGAAGCTTGGGAGCGGAGTTCCAAAGAGTACAAGTGAGCAGACCTCTAGGTGGCGCTGTCCAGGAGGCAGCTGGATATTCTGGTCTAGATGTCAGGAGAGCCATCTGGGCTGAAGATAACAGAAGGGCATTAAGAATCCTGAGGGTCAATGAAGCCCTAGGGTGAGGAGAGACAGCCTTCGGGAATTCGTATAGAGTTAAATGACAAGAGGGCTAGGACGAAGTCCTGATAAACACCAACATCTAAGAACCTAGGGCACCTTGATGGCTCAGGGAGTTGGGCATCTGACTTGATTTCAGCTCAGGTCATGACCTCAGGGTCTTGAGATCCAGCCCTACATCAGGCTCTGCAGTGGGCATGGAGCCTGCCTGAGCAACCTGCAAAGTAAGCTAGAAAAAAGCAAACAGAGAGGTAGAAGGAAAATCAAGAAAGCATTATGTCCTCCCAAAATCGTAGAGAGACAAGGATAAAAACTGGTGCAATGCAAGAAAAGGCAAAAAAAAAAAAAGGCCAAAGACTTTTAAGTGTTTGCTGGATTTTCTTGATATTTAGGATACTGGTGATACAACTGAGAACAATTTCAGTGGCGTGGTAGGGAAAACCAGACTACAACAGAAGGAAGACAGAATGGATAGAAATACAGTTAAAAATTAAGTACATTTCTTGTCAATGTACTTTTTTGACAATGTACATTATAAATTAAAATAACAAATGTTTATTAAATACCAGTTTATATATGAGGTATTTTCTGCATGCTTTGGAGAACAGCAGTGTCCTAATTCTTTGTCCACCTAACACTGAATGCCGAGATTTAGACTGGCTCACATTTTATCAGTTTAGGTCACTACTTTAAAAGGCTTTCTTCATGCTGATGCTTGTGTGACCCTACAGACTTTCTGAAGAGTACATGGGCATGGGTGGTTTTAAGATAAACACATTCAGATCCCCAATCCACAAACATTCTGTTCTAAAACTGACCTTCCTAAGAAGCGTACTTAACCATGTTGGATTTCCTCTCCCATATTCCCTTGTGCAATCTCCCTTCTCCCACTTTGCCAAAAAGGCCTATTTTTTTTTAAAAGATTTTATTTATTTATTTGACAGAGAGAGAGATCACAAAGAGGCAGAGAGGCAGGCAGAGAGAGAGTAGGAAGCAGGCTCCCTGCTGAGCAGAGAGCCCAATGCGGGCCTCGATCTCAGGACCCTGAGATCATGACCTGAGCTGAAGGCAGAGGCTTTAACCCACTGAGCCACCCAGGCGCCCAAAAAAGGCCTATTTTTTCCCTTCCCAAATCCTCCTTTATGCACTGCCTAGGGCATAAAAATCTCCAGGAAGCACCATCAGTTAAGTTTGCTAGTCTTTCCCTATCTTTTACCTATCTCTTCGCATCACACTCAAAGAAAGTCAAAGAACTAAGTGATGTTGCTACTACAAAAATCCCTTCAATTCTCATCTACTTATTTATGACTCAAGGCTATAACTGTTTTTAAAATTTAGAATGAAATTTATGATAATCCCTATCAAATTTTAGTTGTAAGTATATTCATTTATGGGCACATGAACAAAACAGGGGAAAGGGGGAAAACCACCTACCCACATCATTAAGAAATGTATTTCCAGGGCACCTGGGCGGCTTGTTCGGTTAAGCACCTGTCTTTGCCTCAGGTCATGATCCTGGGGTCCTGGGATTGAGCCCCACATCAGACTCCCAGCTCAACAAGGGAGTCTGCCCCTTGCCCCCAATCCCCTGCTTGGGCCCTAATAAATAAAATCTTTAAAAAAAAAAAAGAAAGAAAGAAAGAAAGAAAGAAAGAAAGAAAGAAAGAAAGAAAGAAAGAAAGAAAGAAAGAAAGAAAAAGAAAAAGAAAAAGAAAAAGAAAAAGAAAAAGAAAAAGAAAAAACAAAAAAACGTATTTCCGATAGAAGTTTTTACATTTAGTTTTTCAAATGTATACCTTTGTTTTGATCAACTGTACTTATAATAATCACAATTCCAGAGAAAAAACATTAATACTTAAAGCCTAATGATTCTCTGAAGGAAATACTGGTAAGTTAAAATCAATATGGGAAGCCCTTAGAGGAACTAAAGAAACCACTAAAAAAAACCTCAAAGAACAATCAAGTGAAGATATTCCTTTAATCATTAAAGGAATTAAATTTTAAAAGGAATTAGAAAGGAAATATTTACTTAATGCAAAAAAATAAAGCTGGATAGTAACAGTAAATGTTTAAATATGATCAATTTCAACTTAGTTATTTTTATTGCAGAGAAATCATAGAATGATCAATAAGACTTAAGCAAAAAAAATAAAATAATAAAAGTATAAAATATATAAATTAAAATTTTGCAAAGCAAGATGGATATACGAGTTCAATGGGAAAAGACATAATGTTAAATTTCCAACAATTAATGAAGAGCTTGTTCAAGCATTTTTTAATCTATAATGGTGGGTTATTCAGATCCTACTGGCTGAAAATATTTTTATATCTATATTTACAACACAATAAAAATTATCCACTACAACTATTTAAACTGTTAAAAAGAAACTAAAGGCCAAGCTGGAATCACTTCCCCCCCAGCACAGCAAATCGCCTTAACTGCAGTTTCCATCTTTCTGGAATGAAATTTTAAGACCATCAATCTGGATTTTCTGGTTGGCAACCAATGAGGTAATCCATCACGTGGGCTCTCCACCCTGAAGAAGATAAGGAAATCCACCTAAAACTCCTGCTCTTCCCAAGGAAAGAAGTCCTAGACAGAAACAATCTTTTCTTTTTTCTTTTTATTTCTTTTTAAGATTTTATTTGACAGAGACACAGCAAGAGTTGAAACAGAAGTAGGGGGAGTAGATGAGGGAAAAGCAGGCTTCCCACCAAGTAGGAAGCCCGATGTGGGGTTCGATCCCAGGATGCTTGTCATGACCTGAGCTAAAGGCAGATGCCCAAGGAATGAGCCACCCAGAGGCACCCTGAAACAATCTTTTCTTGTCTTTTGCTAGTAACTTCTTGCCCCACCCTCCCTCCTTCCAGGAAAAATCTTACCTTTTGCACAATTTTGGAGCTCCCCTCTACCTACTAGGTGGGATACTGTGTGATTCAGCCAATTAGATTTTCAAATGCTCTTGGCTGAATTTTGTTTTTTAACAAAATTTATTATGAAAAACCTTTAAGTCAATTTTAAAATGCAGAAGGGACGCAATAATTTCTTCAAAAACTTTAAGAGAAAATAAATAAACACGTTTAAAGAACGCTGCTTTAAAAGTGCATGTATTCCGGTCCTAGCTCAGTCACTTTACTTGCTGGGTGGCTTTGGACAAATTCTTAGGTCTCAAGGTCCTCATCCATAAAATAGGATAGTGTCTATTTCACAGGATTACCGTGAACATAACTGAGATAATAATGCATGAAGCTATTAACACAGTTCCTGATACCAAGTACACACTAAGTTGACTCTTGTTCTTTATCTTGCACAGGATATACCTAGAGCAATGATGAGCACTATTAGGAATTCAAGGTGTATTTGACAGCATGCAGAAAGAAAAACATTAAGTTACGCTTCTCTTTAATATGTACCATAAAACTAACTAGGAAAATACATCCTTATTAGCTTAAACCAAGGCATCAGAAGTCAAAGAGAGATAAAATACAGCATAAATATTAGAAAGGCCTGACTTAAATTAACATTTGATTAGCACTTATTTCATACAGGACACCCCATTATACTATTTTATATCTATGCTATTGCACTAAATCATCACAATAGCTCTCTGAACTAGATATTTTTGTGCCTGTCTTACAGATAAGGCAACTGAGATCAGAAGAGTTAAGTAACTTTCTTTTTTTTTAAAAAAAAAGATTTTATCTATTTATTTGACAGAGAGAGAGATCACAGGTTATGCAGAGAGGCAGGCAGAGAGAGAGAGAGGAGGAAGCAGGCTCCCCGCTGAGCAGAGAGCCCGATGCGGGCCTCGATCCCAGGACCCTGAGACCATGACCTGAGCTGAAGGCAGAGGCTTTAACCCACTGAGCCACCCAGGCATCCAGAAGAGTTAAGTAACTTTCAAAAGTTGTTCAATTAATCACTGCAGAAACAAAACTATAAAAAATATATATTTTCACAATGGAAAATCTTGCAAGAGGCTCATCAAAATGATGTGCAAACACCATTAAGTCTCAAAATTGCAGTACGTGGACTTGGGAGCTGGCTTAGAGAACAAATTTTCTAAGATAGAAATATTCTCAATCCCTTTGTACTAGTGTCTTTCAAAATTCAGTCAGGGACAATATGCATCAGACTTTCCTAGGAGGCATCCTAAAAATACAAATTCTTGGGTCTTTAGAACAAGTATCTACAGGGAACTGACCAGAAGTCTGAATGTTAGCAAAACTTCCCAGGTGAACCCAGTGCTCCTAATGTTTTTAGAAGCTCAGGGTTCTTGAATCTTCTGAGCCAGTGTGATGTACAAAAAGAATACAGGAGTTAGAAAGACTTAGGGTTTGAAATCTTGCTGCACTGCTAATATTAAGCCTAAGTTACTTAACCTCATGGTAAAATGGAAATGGTAGCACGCAACGCAGAACAAGCAAACGTACATGAGAGCACCCATTTTGGTATATTGAGATAGAAGGTGCTTAATAAACGACGCTGTTATATTCAAAGGCAAACTCAATCCCCTACCTTGACTCTTTGTCCCCTTGAGTCATCAACCTCATTTCTCTCATTGCCAAGGCAGCAATCTACTGGAACCACCAATGCCTTTTAATCCACAGCTCCCACGACATTGCTCTTAACTGCCAAAGAGAGCAGCCAAATGCAACAAACAAGGCGCAGTCCTCACCTTCCTTGAATTCTCATCTCTAATTCCTATGACTGCTTCACTGTCTGAAATCCTAACTTAACCTCTGGCTTCTGTAACACTCTTCACACTCTCACTCTTCCTTCCAATCCTTTACCACTTAAATGCTGGTGTTCGCCTCAGCTCCATCTTCAGCCTGTTTTCTCAGCCGCATCTACATACTACCCATACCATCTGTGTAGTTCCCATGTTTCAGTCACTACTGACACTCTGATAACTTCCAAATCTTTATCTCCAGCTCTCCCTCAACTCCAATACTACATATGTTGTGAGAATTAATAAAAGGAAATCACATCTGAAATGGAAGGCGGAGCACCTGGGAGGCTCAGTTGGTTGAGCATCTCTCTTTTTTTTTAAGATTTTGCATATTTATTTGACAGAGAGAAACACAGCAGGGAGCCCGATGCAGGGCTCAATCCGGCAACTCCGGGATCATGACCTGAGCCGAAGGCAGTCACTTAACCAACTGAGTCACCCAGGGGCCCCGAGCATCTGACTCTTGATTTCAGCTCTGGTCGTGATCTCAAGGGTCATGAGATCAGGATCCACCCTCAGCAGGGAGTCTGTTTGGGATTCTGGTTCTCCATCTCCCTCTACCCCTCCCTCTACACTTGCACATACTAATAAATTAAAAAAAATAAATCTTGAAAAGTAAAATAAAATGGAGAAAGGAGGCCAGAAGGGAAAGCTCTCATGCCCTACCACAGGTGCTCAGTTGCAGACCCAACAAGCAGAGACATACCTTGCCAAGTCCATCCTATCTTAGCTACTACCTTCCTATCCTAGCAGGAGGTAGGAATGTTCCTCCTTCCCTTGCTGCCCACAACAGCCCAGCTGGGGAGAGGCAGTCTCAGCTCAGCCAATGAAGAGCCATTCTACTTAGTACTCATAGTTTACTCCAATGGTACTCCAATGGACTTTGTGTTTCTAACGTCCCTTCCAACTTCTCCCGTTCCTCTGGTAAAACAGCTTACTTCTTCTTTGTTCTCTGGTCTTGCCTACGGTTCTGCTGTAGTTTATTTGTCCCAGATTGCAATTCTCTGCTATTCCCAAATAAACCAATTTTTGCTGGCAAAGCAACTAACTGGCAGTTTTATTTTTAATGTTAACAACATATAGCTCCCACTGCCTCCTGAGATTCTCTGTCTGGATATTCCAATCTCCTCCTTTTTTCTTCCACTTGCTCCCCACTCCCATAGGGACAGGGTGGGGGGGCAAACACAACCTTCTCCATATCTAGTATTTCCTATTAAACCAATGAACTTGTTCAGTAAGCTATGGTCATTCAAGATTCATCCCTCTACTCATAGTTTTCCTATTTTCATGTCAATTTTAAATGAAAAATTTAGAGTATCTGACTCTAAGAAACGGCTCATCATATAAAAAGTTCAGAATAGGGGCGCCTGGGTGGCTTAGTTGGTTAGGCAACTGCCTTCAGCTCAGGTCATGATCCCAGAGACCCCGGATGGAGTTGCATCTGGCTCCCTGCTGGGCGGGAAGCCTGCTTCTCCCTCTCTCACTCCCCCTGCTTATGTTCTCTCTCTGGCTGTGTTACTCTCTGTCAAAAAAAAAAAAAAAAAAAAAGTTCAGAATGGCTATCTCATGGGTTAATTATTTCCATAATTAAAAGTCTGAAATATGGGTGGCTCAGTCAGTTGAGTGTCTGCCTTCTGCTCAGGTCATGATCTCAAGGTCCTGGGATCAAACCCCACACTGGGCTCCCTTGTTCAGTAGGAAGCCTGCTTCTCATCCCTCTGCCTCTCCCCTGGCTTGTGCTCTCTCCCTCTCAAATAAATGAAATCTTAATTAAAAAAAAAAAGTCTGAAATTTTTATACAATATTGTTATCTCTGGAAGAGATGTGATTAAGGGCTACTACTTCATACTCAATACATTCCTTTTTTTTAAAGATTTTTTTTTAAGATTTTATTTATTTATTTGACAGAGAGAAACACAGCAAGCAGGGGGAGTGAGAGAGGGAGAAGCAGGCCTCCCACCGAGCAGGGAGCCCGATGTGGGGCTCGATCCTGGGTCTCCCGGATCATGACCTGAGCCAAAGGCAGTCGCTTAACCAACTGAGCCACCCAGGCGCCCCACCACTTGAATTTTTTGCTATGAGCACGTTAAATTATATAACAGAAATAATTTAAACTATACTAAAGTGTTTTAAACTATATATTGGCAATGACAGCCTCTGTAACATAGGGATCTGTCAACATTAGACAACTCTCTAGAAAACTGGATTTAATAGAATTCTCTTCCCAGTAAACACCAAGTTTTCATTTGCCTCAATTTTGTGGCCACCTTAAACTTGTAACAGTTCAGAAAGTTTTATTATGTCATTGGAGAATAGATTAAAAAAAATAATTTGTTAATGTTACAGAAATAGTTCTGTAAAAAGTCAACAGTTTGAGAATTTACACTGTGCCACTAAGGTACAAAATACTGTCTCTAAATATAAAATGTTTAAATAGGTCATACTTATATACATTCTTATATGCACTTGGGCAAAATCCCCTATATTCAATATCATAAAGTACTTGGAAATTCACTCATTCTGTGAAATCCCAAGACAATATATGAGTAGGGCAAAACTCTCAGCCTACTTGGCCAAACTGATTCCCTGTTATCTATTTACTCGGGCAACATTTTCCTCATTAGCCTAATGAAGTATACGCTTCTGATTAATTCTTCACCTAAAAGAGCCACCTGACGTGCTCAGCAAGTGTCCTATCACAGTTTGGTTTTTCTTATGTTGAAGGTCATTTTGCTTTATCAATGAGTTTCATGCATATTGACAGAAAGAGAAGGTAAAACTGGTCAACTACACCATCTGGCATAGAATTAGTCATCAATGTAGCTTGAACTGAAGATAATTTTATTATATACATACGCCAGTATAAGCAGGAAAGCTAGAAAAATTATTAAGTTGAAATTAAAAAGTTTCAATGTCTTAATGTCTATCTTCCTGCACGTACTGAAGTGCTGTGAAGAAAGTTTATCCACTTCTATTGCCACTTGTCTATCTCCCAGGCCCTCATAGTGACACGTGCTAAGAACTCCATAAATGTAAATGAACCAATTGATGAAGAGACTTCAGCTAAAAAAAAGAATAAAGTCAAAGTCTTAAAGAATTTCCATCGCTCAACATTTTAAATTTCAACCGCTCCTTTGGGAAAACAATTTATGAACATATGAATCCACTACAGTTGTAGAATACTTTCAAACACCCTGCTTCTATTCCCCCCTCCCACTTTAAGCCCTTCAAGAGTAATGATCTCTGAAGTGTGGTGCATGTATCCCAGAGAGAAGAACAGAGGACTTATAAGTATACGAGAAGTTAGACATTCTATACTCAATTTTTCCACATTCTTAGATTTAAAAGTTATATCACTATTTAATATACACATGTGCATTGACACTCTCACTCATGCCCATTCATCAGGTTGGCACAAAGAGAAGGTTCCACACTGGAGAAATGTTAAGAGTGGTGCCCTCACTTGGATATTCCATTGTATTCCATGTAACTTTCCACTGAAAGTTAGTTAGCATAGATTCTACATTACTGAAAACAGGTTGGGGCGCCTGGGTGGCTCAGTCGGTTAAGCCGCGGCCTTAGGCTCAGGTTGTGATCCCAGGGTCCAGGGATCCCCACACTGGGCTCCTTGCTAGTGGGGAGCCTGCTTCTCCCCTGTCTGCCATGCCCTCTGCTTGTGCTTGATCTCTCCCCTTCCCCCTCTCTTGTCAAACAAATAAATAAAAATCTTTTTAAAAAATAATAATAAAAACAAATCTTGAAACACTAGGATTTTTGCAAAGAGACATGTGACAAAAACTTTCCGATTTCCTGGTTTTCTCAGAGCCAAATACTTAAGAGTTCAATTTAAAGATGATAAGCAGTTTTCTTCTACACAAAGAGTTCTAAACATACTACTTATGTGATGACCCATGTCTATCAATAGCATATAATACCTAGCAGGTATATTCCAAAAAACAAAACAGACCATTTTCAAGTGAAGTTATCACTTTAGGGGCATTTAGGTGGCTCATTTGGTTAGGAGTCTTGCCTCTTGATTCCCGCTGGGGTCACGATCTCAGGGTGGTGAAACTGGGCCCCGTGTTGGGCTCTGCGCTCAGCACGGACTCTGCCTGAGATTGTCTCTCTCCCTTTCCCTCTGCCCTTGCCCTCCCCCCCACCGAAAAAAGTAATCACTTCAATAATGAGTGAGGAAATAACTGCTTTTCAGGGTGGCTGGCTGGCTAGGTTGGTAGACCGTGTCACTCTTGATCTTGGGATTATGAGTTCCAGCCCCTAATCTGTTGGGTGTACAGATTACTTAAAAATCTTGAAAAAAATAAAAACGAAAAAACTGGGGTGCCAGGATGGCTCAGTCATTTGAGCTATCTGCCTTCAGCTCAGGTCATGATCTTGGGGTCCTGGGATCCAGCCCCAAATTGGGCTCCCACTCAGTAGGGAGACAGCTTCTCCCTCTTCTGCTCCCTCTGCTTGTGTTCTCTTGCTGTCAAATAAATAAAATCTAAAAAAAAAAAAAGTATTAGACAGGTTTGAATTCTCATAGTACCATGTGCTAGCTGTCTGACTTGGGGCACTTTCAATTCCAACTTTAAAATAAAAATAATAGGGGTGCCTGGATGGCTCAGTCATTAATCGTCTGCCTTTGGCTCAGGTCAGGATCCTGGTGTCTCGGGATGGAGCCCAGCATTAGGCTCTCTGCTCGGTGGGAAGCCTGCTTCTTCCTCTCTCATTCCCCCTGCTTTTATTCCCTTTCTAGGTGTGTTTCTCTCTGTCAAATAAATATAAAATCTTTAAAATAGAAATAATAATACCTACCTTATACAGATAATGTGACAAGTCATTAAAAAACAATACATAAAGTCATTCAACCCACAAAAGACAATAAATGTCCAATCCTCCTCCTCTAAGATAGCTTATTCATACCTATAAGTATATAGATTCATGGTTCACCAAACTTAAAAATATCCATCAGAATCCCGATCTTCAGCTATGAATTACAGCAATTTACTACCCTGACACAGTGCCTGGCATGGAATGCAGATGAATTACTATATCTACTGTCCCTGAGCTAACTGGCAGCCTGGGCTAGCGTGATCTAGCCTGGTGTGGGACTAGGTCTACTCAAACCAAGGCTCTTTCTACTATCATTTGTAGTCTCCCTAAGTTAAGTCACCCACTTACTGGGGGGGGGGGGGAAGGTTTATTCATATCAGTACAAATTCATTGAAGGGTCATAATAAGGTGTAGGCATAATTTGAGTTTTTCAGGTTTCCATGGCTAAGGAAGTCATTACTCTGTTAACAAAGACTTTTATATAAAAGTGAAAAATACTGCATCTGCCTTCGGCTCAGGTCATGATCTCAAGATCTAGGAACTGAGACCCAACTGCTTCTCCCTCTCCCCCTTGCTTGTGCACACTCTCTCTCATCTCTCAAATAAATAAAATCTTTAAAAAAAAGAAAAAGTAAAAAATATTTCCGCTTTTTAAACAGCTTAAATTGGGGGGGGGGGGTATTTTGTTTTGCTCAACTATCACCAGCAAGTCACCTTTGTTTACAATTCCCTAAATATAACTGTGTAGAAAAGCTTTTAGAATAGTAAAACTCTAAAATGGCATAACCAATTCAAACTGCCAGCAGCAAGCAAACTCCAGCCAACAAATAAAGGGTTGGGGAAAGGAGAAAAGCTGCTCCATTCTTGCTCAAGGGTGAATACAGTTTAAGCGAAATACTACGCACCGAATATTCAAATGCAGACACAAGTGTACGTGGTGAGTTAAACTAAACGTGAAGCACCTGTAAGCCAGAGTCAACTCACAGCCTCTGGCCGACAATCAGAAAACAGCTTTTCAAAGGTCTGAAAATCGCAGCTTCAGCGCTTTGCCAACACCTGCTTTTACGATCTGTCACGTGAAGCCAATAAGCAAAACTAACCAGCTCTACTAGGGCCACACAACCACTCACAGGTTGGCCTCATAACCACACCATCAGGCCAACACAGGCAAACCCGACGGCCAGGGGCCTTCGCCTAACTTCCTTCCAGATGGCAGACGCTGTACGGAGACCGCGGTGTTCAAGTCGCCAACCCAAAATAAATAAAAGAATAACTAGGAATTCGGACATCCCCAAAGGTCCTCCTCATCCTTAATCTTTTCAGAGTGTCATCCCATGAAATAAGGTTTGTTTGCCACGGAACGCCGCGACTCCTGCTACCCAAGGGTCAGCCCTGGTCACCGCCTTCCAGCGACCCTTCGAGACCAGCTTCCCAAGGCCCCCAAACCACTAACGCAACTGCTTCCCTCAAAGTAGACTCCATCACGTCTGATAAGTTTCTGACACACGTGATGGTGGGGCCGCAAACTTGCTAGAAACAGACTAAACACTCGAACGTATTTCTGTGAGCCCTGCCACACTTGGATCCAAACAATTCCCAGGAAGGGGCTGAACGTCAACAAGCTCGGGTGACACTCGCTCAAATCGCCCTGAGGAGGGGAGCCAGGCATCCCGGCTGGCCGCCGGCGGCTCTTACCCATTTGTCCAAGGGGACCTGGGCGAGGGACCCGGTGCCCTGGTACAGGTCCAGGCTGAGCTGCTCCAGGCTCAGCTTCTCCTGCAGGAAGTGGCCCAGGTACCTCTGCAGGAGGTACCGACAGGCCCTCTTCTTGATGGACTCCGAAAACGGCCAAGGCATAATGCGGGCTGACAACCCGGCCCGCGGGGGCTGCAGGCGGCGACTTCCGAGCTGCGGCCCAGACTTCGGCTCCAGGCCGCGGCGGCGGCGCCTCGGGACCCGGCCGGCGTCCCCAGTCCGCGGCGGGGCCTAAGCCCGGGACAGCCCCTCCATGCCGGTTCGGCGCCGGGCGTCCCTCAGGGCGACCCCATCACCCGCGCCGCGCGGCTCGCGCCAGGCCTGGCGGGAACCAGACACCGGGTGGGAGTGCGGGGCCTCCGCAAGGATCCTAGCAGTCACGGAGAGGAAGCAACAAAACACGGAGGATGGTGGCAGGGCCTGAAGCAGGTACTGAGGCGCACTCCTCCACCGCCGCCGCCGAGCGACGAATTTGTTGTCATCCGCGAGGCGCGCTCCCGCTTCTGGGACGCTCCCGGCGCGTTCGCGACACCCACACTCGCGGCGCGCGGCCGGCGCTGGCGGAAGTGACGCCACACTAGAGCTGAGGAGGCGGGGAGAAGGGCGCTGAAGGGAGCGGTTCCGGCTCCTAGGGGCGGGGCGAGGGCGGGAGGCGGGACGGCGCCGCGAGTCGCTCCCTGACGCCGGGAGAGGGAGGAAGAGGAGGACGCCCGGCGCGCGGAGGTGGGCCACGGCGGGGGTGGCGGCGGGCGGGCGGCCGCCCAGAGAGGCTCGGGGGCCGCCCCGGGATCCTGCGAGCGGGACGCGGCGTAGCGGGCAGGCAGTGGAGGACTACGGCGGAAAGGGCCCGGTGTCCGGGTTGGCAGGGGTCTGGGGGCGCGTCTGGCCTGGGCCGTCCGGTTACCTGGGACCCCCAATCCCGGAAACGGGCGCTCGGAGCGCCACTGGCCCCAGGCGAGGGGCTGCTGTGTCTCTCGGTCCTTCCCGCCCCTGGGCCCCCGCTTCCCGGTTGTCAATTCCCCCCCGGTATTGACCGGTGCCTATTGTCAGCAAGTTATTCATCCCCTGCCTCTTTCAGGTATTGTTTCCAAAGCTTCTGCATCTTGCTGTTTGCCTCGGGGCTTGCAGTTATCTGAGCGCTTTCTTTGCGCTGGGTGTGTGCTGCACCGGCCGCCGGGAAACTTGAGTTGTGGAGGCATTGTGGGCAGAACTGCTTTCTCTGCTCTTTCCCAGAGCCTCCGGACCCCGCGGAAACCTGAGCGAAGTACTTGTGCTGCTCTGGGAATCTGCGCCAACGTATTTCTGCCTCGTAGGGGGCAGCTTCTGCGAAGGCCGAGCCGCCTTTTAACTTGGTCAGCCCTGAAAGGCCTGCGCCCCGGTGTTTGGTGCCCCAGAGGCCAGATGCCCGGGGTTAGAATCCGGGCTAGCCGATCTTAAGTAGGCACCTGCACAGTGCACCGGTACGGAAGGTTGAATTAGGGATAGGGAATTAAGACGAGGGTTCAGGAGATTTTATTGAAACGTGGGTAACTTCCACCAAGACAGCCCGGAAATGTTGACAGATGGAGAAGGCTCCGGTTCCCCTTTCCGCAACCGCCTTTGCATTTGAGAACCAGTGTGCTGTCTGGCATATGTAGTTGCTTAGATTGTTGGTATCTTCATTCTTTGTATGTCCCAAGCGTCCTCAGTCACTTCAGTTCCCTCACTCTTGGTTCATTCAAAAATACTTGTTAAGGGCCCATTAAATTAAGGTTTCCACAGTTGGTGATGTGGAAAAGGTAGAAAAGAATTCAAGGAGTTATGTCTTATGGTGAAAGGGCCATTACTTTATTCAGTAAATACTTATTTGTTGCCTGCTACGTTCCAGAGACTGTTCTCGGTGCTAGGGATAGAGCAATGAACAGGTTAGGTCCCTGGCCTCGTGGAGCTTACATTTTATTGAAGGGAAGAGAAACAAACAGTAATTAAACATATTATAGACCCTGTGCTGGTAAGTGCTATAGAAAAAAAATGGAAAGTGATATGAAGAAAATGGAGAGGGAAGCGATTGGCCACTTTCATACAGAGAGCTAAGAGATGGCCTCTCTTTTTAAGAACTTGATGTTTTAGAAGAGTCTTGGAGAACGCTGAGGAGCAAGGCATGTTGTTTTCCATGGCAGGGGAAGGCAAGGGCATGCTTGGTGAGTTCAAGGAGGTGTGTGGGAGGGGGCGGTTTGTAATAAAGATGAGGAGAAACTGGGGGCTTGGGTGGGGCCTGTAAGGACTTTGGCCTTTTACTCTGGGTAGGTGAATGGGTTTAAGGAAAAGGGGCAATCATGCTAACTGGTGTAAGGTGGGAGGACCCGAGGAAAAAAGGCCAGACCAGTTGGAGATTATTGCTGGAATCCAGGCCGCAGAAGGCAGTCGCTTGGGGTAGAGTAGTTGTGGCCAAGGTAGTAAGAAGCAGTTAGATTCCAGATATATTTTGAAGATGATAAGTAAGACGTGTTTATGAATAATAATTATATTTGCCATAAATGGAGTATAAACAAAGTGATGAAAAGGTGGACTCTAATCTGGCCGGAAATTGGCTTTGTAAAATAAACACGCTCCCTTTGAGTGTTACCAGTGTTGCCTTACATGTTTTATGCGCTCTGAGAGAAAGTCAGCGTGATTGTTAAGGCTTAGAATCTAGCATTGTTATACTTTTAGCTCAAATAGGATATGAACTCATCCTAAATCACAGTGCTATTTTTGTGTTTTATCAAAGAGAGTACTATCTTAAAATGTTAAGGCTTAGTGTTAAATGAGGAGGGTGAAGAAACATCGTCAACCAACCACCCAACTTTTTAAGAATTCTGTAAGACTTTGAAGTGACAGGAAGAAGCTACATACCAGAGCTATGTACATCCTTCAGAGAAACCCATGTTAACATGTGAAACAAAAGAAAAGTAGATGACATGCTGTTGGCCTTTTGATACTTGGACTTGAGGTAACAGGAATATGATGTTAGGGTTCCCACATTACACGGTTCTGGAAGTGTACAAGAGGGCAACAGCCATAGTACTTTACCTGATGTAAAAAAGCACCAAACTGGGGCGCCTGTGTGGCTCAGTTGGTTGAGCGACTGCCTTCGGCTCAGGTCATGATCCCGGAGACCTGGGATTGAGCCCCACATCGGGTTCCCTGCTCGCGGGAAGCCTGTTTCTCCCTCTCTCACTCCCCCTGCTTGTGTTCCCTCTCTAGCTGTGTTTCTCTCTGTCAAATAAATAAATAAAATCTTTAAAAAAAAAAAAAAAAAAAGCACCAAACTCAGAGTTAAATGGCTTGAGTTTCAGGGTCAGCTCTTCTTTAACCATCTTTTTAATATATAATAATAAACCATGCTAAGCACTTTCCATATGTACTTATGGTATCCCATTAGGTGAGTCTGTGGTTAGCTTCATTTTAGAAAGGAAGAATGTGTGACCAAAGAGATTCAAGTATCTTGCCTCTTGCCAAGATCTTTAACCACCGTACCTACTGGCTGGCAACTTCTTTATCGTATTGAGAGGATTTTCCAGACTGTGATACGTGATACAAATAAAAAATCATCATGATTAAGATATTACATTCTAGCCCTCTCCTGACTGTTGCGATGTCACCTGTAAAGTCAAATTCTCAAAATGAAACTTGGAAATCTGTATACAGCTCTTGAAGTCATTTTGCCCCTGTTCTTTTTTCTAAGAGTTTATGTGTTAGAGCGCACGAGTTTGGAGGGTTTAAGAGGGAGAGGGAGAAGCAGACTCCCCACCAAGCAGGGAGCTTAACACAGGGCTCCATCCCAGGACCCTGAGATTGTGACCTGAGCTGAAGGCAGACACCTGACTGAGCTACCCAGGCACCCCTGCCTTATCCTTTTGTCATGTTGTGTATATAAACCTGTTGTCATCAAGGACAAATCTATAGTATTTTTTCAGCTCTTGGATGCAGTAAATTTGTGATGAAACACAACAAAGTGTATTAAACCAAGTAGAGAATAAAGAACTCAGTGATAAATACCTTAATAATTGTTCATCAGTCCTCCAAAACACATAGCACAAAAATTATACCCCACAGATGACCTAAGAGCTGGTTCCTGGGGTGTCTGCGTGGCTCACTCCATTAAGCATCTGCCTTGGGCTCAGATCCTGATCCCATGGTCCTGGGTTCGAGTCCTGCATTGGGCTCCCTGCTTGGTGGGGAGTCCGCTTCGCCCTATCCCTCTGCCTCTTTACCCTGCTTTTATTCTATCTCTATCTCAAGTAAATAAATAAAATCTTCCCCCCCCCAAAAAAAAGAACACCTAGTTCCTAAATCATTAATGTATAATGTTACAAGGAACCATTTTGGAAACTTTCTAGGAGGCGATGCAGTCTCCCAGAATAACTAATAGCACCCATAAGATATTCCAGTTTTTTGAAGGCGCTGGCAATGGAATATTCCTCAGTACCTGGTAGTGTGCCAATTTAGAGTCAAAATGGGAAGCACAGAGGTTTTGTTTTCTATTACATATAGATACTGATTTGTCTTATTTTGCTTATGTACTTTATATTAAATATAGTACACAATCCTCTTTGTAACCTAAAGGATTACATGGAAACAAAAAATTAATGCCTGGAGCTTTGTTTTAAGCATTCAGGTTTTGAGTCTTTTCTTAGAATCTCATTTACAGTTTCTGGTTTTGAAGGAAAGGTTGTTTACAGGGGAGCACTTTGCTGCTTATTTACAGTTACAAACTTTCTCAATTTAACACAGTATGTTTCTTCACTGTTAGCTCCCCCCATAATTGATTTGTTTTTTACTCAGTCATGTATAGTGTCTCTGTCATTGTTGGAAGTAGAGTGCAGAGTAATTTTGTGTATCACTGTATAAGTGAAAAAAATGCCATTTTTATTTGAATTATAAATACTGTATATTTGTAATATATGATGATTCTGATTTTAAGTTTTAAAATTTTGGTGGCGTTTAGGTGGCTCAGTCGGTTAAGTACGTTAAGTATCGGTCTTCAGCTCAGGTCATGATCAGTCTTGCGATCAAGCCCAGCATCAGGCTCCCTACTTGGTGGGGAGCCTCCTTTTCCCTCTCTCTCCGACTCTCCCCTCACCCACCTGCCCCCTCTCATTCTCTCTTGCTCTCACTCTCTCTCAAATAAAATCTTTTTTAAAAATTAAAAAAAAAATTTTTTTACTTTCAAAACACATCTTAAGAGCTACTGAAAACAGATTAAATGTTAACAGAAAATAAAGATTAAACTAGCTTTAGCTTTTGCTAATATCTAAATGTTGCTAATTATAATTAATCGACTTGATTTATCTTTGCTTTCATAACTGTTTGAAATACAGATAAATGTAAACCTCTCATTCCACTTGAAACTGAAGCTACCAGTTACTTTAACTATCTCAGTAGTTTGGCTTCTTTAAGAAGAATGTTTCTACTTCTATACCTTTTACTTTCCAGTAAATCACATTTTCAAAAGACTCTTGTCTTATTGCAAACATAGTACATTTTCTTTTTGCCACAGAAAAATTAGAAGATAAAAACTTAAGGGGTAGGGAATAAAACACTTAGAAATCAATATCTTTTTTTTTTTTTTAAGATTTTATTTATTTATTTGACACAGAGAGAGATCACAGGCAGGCAGAGAGGCAGACAGAGAGGGAGGAGGAAGCAGGCTCCCTGCCCGGCAGAAAGCCCGACCCGGGCCTCCATCCCAGGACCCTGAGATCATGACCTGAGCTGAAGGCAGAGGCTTTAAACCACTGAGCCGCCCAGGTGCCCGAAATCAATATCTTGATAACCAGTTTCATGGATCTTGCATAATCACTTCCCACAGCCCCTAAATCCATCCAAGAGTTGGAGTAAGAGCTATTAATAATTACCTTAACTTTTTGGGTGCCAGGGTGGCTCAGTGGGTTAAAGCCCCTGCCTTCGGCTCAGGTCATGATCCCAGGGTCCTGGGATAGAGAGGTCTGCATCTGGCTCTCTGCTCAGCAGGGAGCCTGTTTCCTCCGCTCTCTCTGCCTGCCTCTCTGCCTACTTGTGATCTCTCTGTGTCAAATAAATAAAATTTAAAAAAAAAATAATTACCTTAACTTTTTACAAAAATAAAAATACTAACCGAAGTGGGGCGAAGTATAAAGACTTAGAGAGGTCTAACTCAGTATGAACCTGCTACCCTTCTACTAGATTCCACCTCTGCTCATTAACATCATACCCCCCAGACCCAGTATCTGGAATTCTAAGCTTTTTGAGTTAATTTCTTAGGGTAGAGCAGTACTTCTTTTACTTTTCACTCAAAAATTTTTTTTTGGATGGCTTAACATCTCCATTTGCTTTACTGCTCTAGGCAATTTTTCATCATACTTGATAATACTGTTACTATAACAGTGGTATGTATTTGAGGGGAATATCTACAGTGTTTATCCTAGGTTTTGTTATGCCCCTTGTCAGAGGGCCAAGTATCACAGCTTGAGAAGCAGAGAGTTCAGATTTTTTCTTTGGTTTATTCAGAAAATATTCAGTGAAGGGATACCTGGCTGGCTCAGTCAGTAAAGCATGTGACTTTTGATCTCAATGTGGTGAGTTTGAGCCCCATGCTGGGGATAGATTGTAAGTAAATAAACTTAAAAAGTTTATATTCAGTGAGGACCAGCCTTATGTGTGACCCTGTGCTGGTCAAGTGTCACAGGCCCTGATTTGAAATTAAGTATGAAAACCCACAGCAGTACCAGTGCAAAGGAAGAAGGATATAGTGATTACCTCTTTCTTGATATCAAATACAGAATCCTGAAATAAATGTGTCTGGGCTAAATTTTAAAGGCTAAAAGTCCAAAAGTACAGCTGAACTTTAAACAAAACTTGGCAAGCACCAACTCCCATGCAGTTGAAAATACAGGTATAACTTTTTTTTTTCAAATACAACTTTTGACTCCCAAAACCCTTTTAACTAATAGCCTGCTGTTGATTGGAACTTTACCACTTATATGAAGTATGTTACATGCACTGTATATTATATTCTTAACAAAATAAAAGATATTATTAAGAAAATTATAAGGAAGAGGGTGCCAGGGTGGCACAGTCGACTAAGCCTCCGACTCTTAGTTTTGGCTCACATCATGATCTCAGGCTTATGGGATTAGGCCCTATGTGGGACTCTGCTCAGGACAGAGTCTACCTAAGACTCTCCCTTTGCCTCTCCTCCCCAACCCCGTGTGCACTCTCTCTCAAATAAATAAATCTTTTTTAAAAAATTATAAGAATATACATTTATAAGACAATACTGTATTTATTGAAAAACTTCTTCATGTACAAACGCATGTTGTTCAAGGGTCACCTGTGATGTCAAAGTACAATTTTTAGTTAGAAACATGAGTCTTGGGGCACCTGGGTGGCTCGGTTGGTTGAGCAACTGCCTTCGGCTCAGGTCATGATCCCAGGGTCCTAGGATCGAGCCCCACATCAGGCTGCCTGCTCGGCAGGAAGCCTGCTTCTCCCTCTCCCACTCCTCCTGCTTGTGTTCCCTCTCTGGCTGTGTTTCTCTCTGTCAAATAAATAAATAAAATATTCAAAAAAGAAGAAAGAAAGAAAGAAAGAAGAGTCTTATACAAACATAGTAAGCATTTGTCAAAAATGTATTTAACTATGGAATAAGTAAGTCATGAGAATAAAAGTCACACCTAAGGAGTGCAGTCCATGATGTTGTAATAGCGATGTAACAGGACAGATGGTAGCTGCACTTGTGGTGAGCACAGCATAATGTCTGAACTTGTCAGACCACTAAGTTGTACACCTGAAACTAATTTAACATTGTGTGTCAGAGGTATTCACAATGTTTTTAAATGTATTTAACCCATGAATGAGGGAACTGGCAAAGTGGTAAAGTTAATCCAAAGTAATATGGGAGAGGAGTACGTTGGCTGGCTTGATTGGTGGAGTATGCAACTCTTGATCTCAGGGTCGTGAGTTTAAAAGTAACATGGGAGAGCCCAAAATCACTGAAAGAAAAACTGATGAAATAAGATTGGAGAGTTAGCTCAAAACTAGTTACTGGGACATGCACTCCTGGCAAAGACCAAGTGATAGGGCCCAGATTTATCCTTCCACCTGAAACAATAAAAAAGTGGACAGAAATATATGGGGAGAAAAGACCTCTAAGACTTTGGGCATGGAACTGAAGGACCCTGATCCCTGGGAGCCAAGATACAAATGAAATAAGCCTGTTGCTCCAGCTTATTGCCTGGAGAGCATTTCCAGCCATGGCACTGGGAGAAGAAACCCAGGTAGAGCCCAGTGGTCCCCCTGAGTGGACTATATGGAGGTAGGAGTTCAGGAAAGCCAAGTTAATTAAGACAGAGTACTAGAAATTGGAGAGCTTCACAGAAAGCAAGAGCTGTGGAAATATACGGAGGACCCTCCTCCAGCCTGCAACTGAATACTGATCAACACATAGTGTGAGGAAACGACCTGAAAAAATTAAGAGGAGTTTTCAGAACTCAAACAGGAATATACCTATTCCTGTCACCGAAAATGGAAAACCTTCATAATCCACAGACATCAGAATATTCAGAATGGTTTTTGATTCTATAGTGGGTCAAAATTAGCCAGAAACTAAATGTAGCTTTGATACTGCCTTAAAAAGTCAAAAAGCAGGATCCAAAAGGATCAAGCTGTTTCCAGATTACTATATCCCAGAAGAACGCTCAATAATACTTAGAAGACTATTAAACTAGCCAGGACCATACACAGTAAAAAACACATTGTCTGGCATCCAGTCAAAAATCACCAGGCACACAAAGCAGCAGTATACATTCCACAGTAACAAAAATCTGTAAGTTGAAATTAACCCAGAAATAACCATGAAATTAGTAGGCAAGGACATTAAAACGCCATTTCCTGTGTTTAAAATGCTTGAGAAAAGACTGGGTAAATAGAGATGTGGAAAATATGTTTTTAAAGATAGAAGAGATGACACTGTAGAAGAAATGAGTAGTAAATTTGAAGATATAGCAATAGAAGCTATTGAAAGTGAAACACAGAGACTAAAAACATGAAATAAAAAGGAGTAGGACAACTTCCTGTAGACTAAAATTCATGAAATTTGAGCCCCCAAAGAGAGGAGGGACAGATCAATATTTGAAGAAATAGTGGCAAAAAATTTCCAGATTTATTGAAAACAATAAAAACCCAAAGATGCAAGAGACTCCATGAACTCCTAGCAAAAGAAGTCAGGAAAACTACATCCAGAGGAACAAAGATAACAGTGACATCGGATTTCTCATGGGAAATAATGTAAGCAAAATAATATTAGACACATCTTTAAAATCTTGAAGGGGGAGAGGGATTGTCAACCCAGGATTCTATCCCCAGCAAAAAAAATATTTCAGAACCGAAAGTGAAAGGAAGACTTGTTTAGATATACACAGGCTGAAAGAATTCATTAATAGCAGCCCTGCACTATAGGAAACGTTAAAGGAAATACATCAGGCAGAGGAGTATGATACAGATCATAGATACAAATGTAAATAAACACAGAGGAACACAGAGCACCAGAAATAGTAATTATGTAGTTAAATATAAAATACTTTTTAAAAAGTACTTCTGGGGTTGTTTTTGTTTTTGTTTTTTTTTTAAAGATTTTATTTATTTGACAGAGAGAAGCACAGCCAGAGAGGGAACACAAGCAGGGGGAGTGAAAGAGGGAGAAGCAGGCTTCCCGCCGAGCAGGGAGCCTGATGTGGGACTCGATCCCAGGTCTCTGGGATCATGACCTGAGCCGAAGGCAGTCGCCCAACCAACTGAGCCACCCAGGCGCCCAAAAGTACTTCTGTTTTAAAGATTTTATTTATTTTTCAGAGAGAGCAAGCACAGGTAGGGGGCATAGCAGGCAGAGGGAGAGACAGGCTCCCTGCTGAGGAAGGAACCCAATGCAGAACTCAGTCCCAGGACCCTGCGATCATGACCTGAATCAAAGGCAGATGCTTAACTGACTGAGCCACAAAGCATCCAAAAATACTTCTTTCTTATTACCTAAATCACTGAAAGATTGTTTAAAACAGAAGTAATGTGTATTAGGAAGTTTCTAACATGTAGAAGTAAAATATGACAAAAATAGCACACAGGCCATGTCGTACACTCTTGTAAGGTCTTTATGTAGTACATAGGGGTATAACATCACTTCAAGGTTGGAGGTAGACTGATACAGATGTATAGTATAAACTAAAGTAACCAATAAAAACAGGGAACAAAGAGTTAGTTTGTAAGCCACCAGAGGGCATAAAATAGAATCCTAAAAAGTGGTCAGTCCAAAAGTAGGTGGAAAAATAAGGAAAAGGGACAAGAATACAGATGGCACAAATAGAAAACAGCAAAATAGATAGTAACCACATAAATAATCATAGTGGTCATGTTAAATGTAAATGGTCTAAATGCTACAATTAAAAGGTAGAGATTGCCAGATGGGATAAAAAGGCAGGACCAAATGATATGCTGCCTAAAAGAAGCCCACTTTAAATATGAAGACTGTTGATGTTACCATTTACAAAGAGCTTGAAAGAGGCCATTCTATCCAAATCATGTCTGGGTAGCAGCCCACTTCATGTTGGGCCATCAGCATCTGTCCTCTCCTAGCATTGTCCTTGCAGTAGGCTCGTTAGGCTGGTCTCCTTAGAATTCCTGCCACAGCCCGGGCAGACTTTTCCTTATGCTTTGTTCCCTGTGACGAATTCTTCACAGCTCTCAGGTCCTTTCTGCTTTATCCATAACTTCACCTGTGCTCATTCAAGACCAGTTTTGACTGACCTGTTCATGAGTCAGAGTCAAGCCCCATCATAACCGACAATTATGCCATAGATCACAGAATGCCAGAGTTCTAGCAAACAGTAAAGAATTTATTGTCTATTCCCCTTATTTTATAGGTGAGAAAACCATGAGTCCATTGAGGTTACATGTTACAAGTTCAGTGGTAAGTTTGTGGTAGGACCAAGACATATCATTGCTTTCTCTAATTGCCTGCCACTCACCATTAAGTACATTTCTTGGGTTTTAATTACGATGCATGTGCATAGCATTAGTATTTATGTACATATTTCTTGTGCCTGCCTTACTTCCCAAATTAAGCTATAATACCAGTAGACGAGGGAGAGGAAGAGAGGGCATCTCAAGTATACCCCCTGTTGAATGCAGAACCCCATGCAGGGCTCAATCCCAGGACCCTGAGATCATGACCTCATCTGAAATCAAGATTCAGACTTTCAACGAACTGAGGCACCCCAGTGCCCTACCGGTGGGCACCTTTAGTTACTATTCTCATGCTTAGAGAAATGGTACACAGTGGGTTATATTTGATAATTATGATATATGATAATAAACTTAGGAGTCTAAATTGACATCATAAAATGTAAGTAATTCATTACTTTTTACCATTTGAAACAAGATGGTTAATCCCCTCCATAGAGTATCTAAGATTCAAAATAATTTTTGTACTGGTGCCGGTGGCTCAGTCAGTTGGGCTTCTGCCTTCGGCTTAGGTCATGATCTTGGGGTCCTGGAATCGGGCTGCAGGTCGGGCTCTCTGCTCAGCGGGGAGTCTGCTTCTCCCTTTCCTTCTGCCCCTCCACACCTCTCTCTCTTTTCTCTCTCTCTCCCCTTCTCTCCCTGTCTCAGATAAATAAAATCTTTAAAAAAATTTTTTCTAATGTATATTTCCAAATCTTGCTACTCATATGTAAAATAAGTTTAATTTAGTATCTTTACATCTACCGATTTTTTCCAACCGTAATATAAACTCAGTTCCTTATCCTATTATCTGCAAGTATTCACAAAGGTCTATACCTGTGCTGTCTGATACAGGAGCCATTAGCTATTTAAACTTAGATGAATGAAAATTAAATGGAATTTGAAGTTCAGTTCCGCAGTCACTCTAACCAGGAGCTGGTACCTACTGTCTCGGACAGCACTGGTAAAGAATGTTTCCATCATTGCGCAAAGTTCTGTTGGTCTGGGATTTGTTATTTAATGATAAATTGTTTTGCCTGCAGAAAGGGAAACCGAGGATTTTTACGAGATTCATACTGATGAGAGAGCCATTGTGGTAACCAGACAGCAGCTCTAATGTGTCAGGAGTAATTCTAGTAGTGTCCTTTCACCGAGATGGACACACATTTCCTCATCCTCTGTGGTGCAGGCCTCCACAGTCAGGTACACAAGAAAATGCACTGACAAATAAGAGAAAATAAGTTTATAGTTCATATTTTACCTTCTGTTTAAATTCGTATTTGTGTTTTTAATATTTTAATTATAGTAGAATATGTATGTAAATAAACAGATCATGCGGTATCTGTTCACAGTACTTTCACTTACTGGGATGCATCAGCAGAAATGTAGAGACCATTTCTTTAGAGTGTCCCATTGATAAAGCCGCCCTGTTGCCCTGTGGT